>JAHWFP010017887.1:0-16009 GCA_023313725.1 Lithobius niger | reverse complement strand
AAAAAAATAGCCAAGTAAATAAGATTTCAAATATGTAGCTTATCTGAATTTTGGACACTTAGCATCATGCAGAAACATTTAAGTTTGGAGGAATAGCCTATGCTCTTTGCTCAGGTGTCTTGGGACAGTCTGGGCTCCCAGCTGGCCTTTCCTCTCACTCTGGGGCCCATGACCCGACATCCGGTCTCTACCCCAGGTGTCTCTTCAGGCTGATGCATCGAGCAGGATGGACGTGCGCCACAGATCTGCGAGAGCACAGGCTGGGCGGGAAGCCAGGCTGACCCAAGACATCCAACCCCAACTCCAAATGTGATGTAAATAACCACACTGTGCATTTACCGACTTTCCGATGCAAGCCAGGTGTCGAGTGAGTGAGTGATTGATTCAGTCAGGTCCATCAGGAGGAAAGCATCTGCTCCCCACCATCTCAACAGCCGGATCCCTCATCAAGATGCTTCTTAGGAGGGTTAGTTGTATGTCAGGGTGGCGCATCAACTTGAAGAATCAACAAATTTATGTTATACGATTTTACTCTTTATTAGTAAACTAAGTTGAGATGGAATCAGGAGCAGGATAGAAAAATAGGGGGAGTATGTTTCCGTAACTTCCACTATGCTGCTAGTCAGGAGCGTCTGCATTGGTACAAGAATTTGGTTAGTATAGAATCATCACCTGTATAAGACGGTTAGCGGTGTGCGCTCCTTCGTCAGGCTTATTTTGCTTTTCTTTGTTTTTAACCAATAGGTGTTTAAAATGCAAAATAATGTCAAAGTAATAAAAATTAAAAAAATCAACGATCAGGTATTCGTAAGTTAACCCTAGCCAACAATCAAACGAAGTGATGCCTTCATGGCAAACACCTGTTCGCATGATACTTTTGTTTAGATTTTAGGTAACTTGGTGCAGACGTAATATTACTGCTGGTCCTGACGTTACACACACCTTTTACTGATTAGCCGCACATATACCTGTTGTTTTCTATGGTGCTCCTGATGGAATTGAATTAATTCATTTCAAGTCTGGAATGCACATCATTAAACCGTAGTAGAAAACATTTTTTTTCTTCGCAATTTTTAACTGTTGCACCAAGAATTTATATTGCTCACTGTAATTCTTGTCTGTTCTAGTTACCATGTTCCAGAAATTAGAATGATGTCAGTTCCTGCATTGGAGCATGGAAAAGTAAGACTGGTTTTATTTTTCTAAACTAGTTTGTTATTTACAGGGTTCTTTGACGGTTAACGTACGTTTTGTTTGCTTTGAACGAACAAATCGGAGCTTAGTTTTATGTGGGTCTTCATCCACCTTCTTCTGGAAGAATTTTAATGCTTAACACTAGCTGACACTAGCTTTTATTATTAAAAGTAAGAATTTATAGAGTTAAGAGGAGAATTTGTAACTCTAAACAGTCCCTATTGAAACACATTAGATTCAGTTCAGATTAGAGTTTTCAGAGGGCGCTACGTGTCTATTATCTGGTAATTTTTGCTCATTTTTCAGCCCAAATCTAGAGTAAACTAAATTACAACTAAGCTAAATAATAATTAAATATAAGCTAGTGTTGTTTAGTTTAATTTTAGGCTAATAACTGAGTAGAAATTCCCACATAAAACACGTGGCGCCCTCTATAAACTAAGACTGAACTAATGTGAATGTATCCAAGACGTTTCAGTTGGGTCTCAGTCACAAATTCTCCTCCCAACCCTATAAATTCTTGTTAAAAGCAAATGGTATGTATGGAACTGTTTTGTTGTTCGCAACACGGCAAACCTGTTCTATCACCTAATTACCGTGCTGTGGTTATATCTGTAACTTTCAAGATCCTTCTGACGACTTTGGAGAAAAGCCTCCCACGCCTTCTCCTAAATGAAATAAAATTCAGGTTAGTTGTGCACAAATAAGAATTTGGTCTTTGGCATCAAGTTTCGTTATCAGAATTTTTTCCCTGTGTTCTGTCAGTGTTGAAAAATGTTTTAGTGAAAGCTTGTTTTATACTAGAAAATTTTTTTTCCTGTGTACTTCCTGCTGCAGGTTCTTGTTAGCTAAGTCATAGTGTAATGTGCACTTAAAGAAGTGTCCCACCTGTGTTCGATAACGTAAACCAAGGTGTCCGTCGTGGGCGTGGGGGGAGGGGGGAGGGGGTGAAAAAGGATACAATGACCTCTATTGGGTTTGCTAATGAACCACTAAGAAATGGTCAGTTTTGCAGGTCAGAACAGGCCTTAATATTTTTTCTTAAAAAAACGTAACACGTTTATTGCTTTAGTAATAAAATGTTCACTTAGTGCAAGAAAACAAAGGACAACAAACTTGTGGGAGACGACTCTTACTAGGTATAATAAGGCACGGTCCTGCCCTCCCTGTGACCACTTTCTTGGTGCTATCATTCCAGTAACCACATTTCCCGGTTACTAAACTTTGCATCTTTGAATGGCTGTTGCCATGACAATGAATAACCAAGAGTAGTGATGCAGTTTTTTTTTTAGTTTATACTGATAACATTCAAACAGCTTGAATACACCAAGAAAAATCGGTAACCCCTAACCCTCCAACAAAGCGCTTAACATTTACATTAGGCTTGGTTAGATCACCTTTTTATGTGTCAGGACAAACAAGCAAGACTCTGCAAGACTAACACCCCTTGCTTCTAAGGCCGGTCAGAAATATGCTTGCTCCCTCTTCCACCCTCTTCCACAATGCTGTTTACTAGTCTGTGAACAGCATGGTGTACTTGGGTTTCCAGAGCACTCGATGCTTATGGCCCACCTTTGGACTTTGTCTTTTTTTTTTTTTCCTGAAGTGTTTTAAATGACTTGCTTTCTACTTGTGACTACAGTTGACAGTGCACGGGAAAGAGCTATGGTAGCCAGCACGAATTGATAAACAAAATTGCCCTTCACCATTCTCAAGGCAAAGTGTGCCGCGAGAAACCCCAATTCTTGCTGCAATTTTTGCGCTCTATTTCACCCTTTGTGCCCTCTTTCTGATTGAATGAGTGCATTTGCACTTAATTAGAACAAGTTTACCTAAGTATATATAGAATAGTACTAACTAAGCATTTAAGAACTGTGTACTGTGCTCTCTCTAATGCCTGTAATACGCCGAAACTTAATTGCACTGTCGCTGACATTTTTAAAATTTATTACAGAATTGCAGAGCCATTCTAACTGTGACGAATCCCACCGGTCACGGAATGCAGATTCTGTTGAAAAATGCGGAATCGAGCGGCCCCGATGGTGTTTTATCAGCCGAGGTAGGTATGGTAATTCTTTGCGTTGAGAGCACGTTCATTGTTATAAATAAGTAAGGCTGTACCGATCAGCATTTTTTTCTACCGAACAGATTCCGATCCAATCAGCTACAAATTGATTGGTGTATCGATCCGATTTAGCCGAACCAATCACTACAGATTTGCAACAATTTTTTTTCTGGCTTACACAAACTTGTAGGCTAACAAATTTGTAGGCTAATGGTAACATTGGAATACATTTTTTTTACCCAAATAAAAGTAAAAATTTGTCCATTATTAACCTTAGCCTGCACAATGTAAAACATGTAGGCCTAGCCTAAATTAAAACAAAAGGTAACAAACATGTGGACAAACATAATTTATTTATTGTCAAGGCCCTGGCAAAAATCGAAAATCTGCCGGTTTTTGTTTGCCTAACCGATTTTTGCCGATCAGCCCAAAATCTGCCAAAATTTGTTCGGCTAAATCTGTTTATGCTGAATCGGTTTTTTTTTTGCCTTGTGAGTTTTTACCGATCAATTGCCGATCACAAAAACTGATTTGTTTGCTGGTAGTTAGCCTCGAAATGTAGAACACTTTTTTTCTCATCTTCAGCTATTTTCAAGTACGTATTGCACAATTAAAACATTCATTTAAACTGGGGAGGGCTGATGATGATTCGCAAGATACACAAAAATGGTAGTATTCCTTTACTAATATGATTTGTTTTTTGCCTGCTGTTCAACAGAAAGAAGTTTGTGCAGTGTTCGATCGTAATAAATGGTATAATATACGAAAGACCACAATGATTTACTATAAGCATATTTCCAATATGCCGACTAGGTAACTAGCACCAATAAGCCAGTATATTCCCGCAGGAGACCGCCCATAATGTTCTATGATACTGGCAACTTGGTCACTGGTGTAATATCAACCACATTGCCAGACAATAGGGATGTATGATACTGGACAAATTCAAGCAACCTAGTATGCAGTTTGTGCTCATATTCAGTTCATTTGCTCGCAAATGTATTCAAGATAGTCGATTCTACTTAAAATGTGATAATTTCATCAATTTTTGACCGATTCTGACATTTGAATAAACCAAATTTATCGTCTTGACAAGAGCTTTCTAATGGTCTATTGGGGCAGATTAAGAGTCATATTTCCTTAAAACTGGAAAGCCGTTTATATCCATAGATCCATGTCCACAATTATGGAGTTCTTACTTGTTATTATCGTAACAAATGCAAACGAACCATATCAAATACGCGGAAATCTCGAGACTTCTGGTTCAAACGTGGCTCTACTCGACTCGTACTAAAATTATACTACTGGTACACGTTGACCTGCCAGCAAAAATACACTACACTAGTGGGTAATCTTTCTCCTGCTGGTAGGCAATATAGTTGATATTACACCATTGCCCAAGATGCCATTATCATGGAAAGTGTCGCCGTTCCATAATAAATATCTTGTAGAATACTGATTTGTCGGCGCTAGATACCTTTTCAGTTTGTAAAGTTTTTGTATATTAATTGGACCAATACACCTATTTAATGTAAACAAACGATGCTCAAACTAAAAAAAAAAAACTCTTCAGTATTGCCAATATTTGATAGGCATTAGTCTGAAAATTAATTTCCAGTTCTACCTTCGTCAGGCTGCTATTAAAGGCTGCATGATTGTACACGCTTCCACTGTTGAAGGAACAATTTAAACTTGGCGGTTTTTGTGGCCTGCTGTAATCATCAGGCATACAATCATGTAGACAGAAATTCACATGTTTAATAGCAGTCTGATGAAGATAGGAGTGATACCCATCGTAAATTTGTGACACTGATGAATACGGACTGTTTTAGTTTGAGCATTGTTCTCGTTTGTTTACATTTATGCAACTTTCACTCAAGTAAATAAATGATCAAAATCTTTGCTGACACCTATTATTCTTTGCTGGTCACGCTATGACTGAAAGATAATCAAAATGCATAGAATTGACTTGCGGATTTTTGGCTGATCACAAAAGTTTGTAACTGTTTGTCTTTAGCCTTCGTCAGGTGCACGGGCTTGCTGAACACACGTGCTATCGAGCACTACATTTTGAAATTTTGTTCTGTCCGAGTCAACTATTAGACTTCAGCATCACTTTCGTTTGGCTCCACGCAATCTCGTGTCAAGTTTTCATGTTGTGAACAGCTATGCCATTCTTCGTTGCTTTTTCCTTGACGTCTCCGATGTGTTCGCTAACCCTCTGATAAACTCTCCTTTTTGTTTCCCGTATGTAGATGCTATTACATCCTGCGCAGGGAACCGCATACACAACTGCGCTTGTTTTTGGCAGTTGGAAAAAAGACACGTGATTCATCTGCTTGTTGATGTACTACTCCATAGCATGTGTGTCTGATGCTAGCGTGTGTGCCTGCTGAAGGCTGAAAACAAACCGTTAAAACTTTGTGATCAGCTTAAAATTCGCAAGTCAATTCTATGTGTTTTGATTATCTTTTGGTCATAACGTAACTTTGAACCTTTTAAGTTTGTTCTAGACCAAAGTAAAAATGAGCCCGTCGGCATTCAAATGACCCCTATTAAATAAAAACTGATGCGAACCTATTTCTACTGCCATAAATAAAGAAGTCTGTGCCGAATAGCAGTAGTGACAATTTTTTATTCAGTGGAATTACTCAGACTACAATGCATGCACGGTTGTTGGCATATAATGACATTGGACCGTTTGTCAAAATTAGGAAAACCTAGTCAAAAGCAGATAAGAGAATGCAATAACTTTTTTTAATGTTGTGTAGGGCCTGGAAGCGGTTGTGTGCACAGGTTGATGCATACCAAGCTGCAGTATAGTTGTAAACACTAAACAGTAATGTACAATGCAGTATTCAAGGGCTCGAAAACTTGCTGTCAAAATTGAAATTAAATTTTTGAAATTGTGTGATGAGTATTATTTTCTTGAACTAAAATGCATGCCTTGTATAGTAGTGCAACCAAGTAAGGCAAGGCTGTCTGCCACGTATTACGGTATCGTTATGACTGCGTAGTCAAACAAACGTCTCCACTAAGGCTGTACCGAACACAAATTTATTAACCGAACCGAATCAGACCGAACCTATCGGACGAGACTGAACCAGACCGAACCTATCTTGAACCCATCTTCGGTGCTGAACATCGAACATGTCCGGACCTGAACAGAAATGTACCAAATCAATCAACTTGTAAAATAGAATTTAAAACAGCCTGGCACACTAAGGTTCATATTTACTAAACTACACGTTTTCCAACGTGGAAACTTGTGTTTCAGCATAAAGAAATCTCCTGAGTCATACATTTCCCCTCATAACTTCTTAACGACTAGAGCTAGGAACTTGTGGTTTGGACCATCAGAAGCTGGCGAAAAAACCTTCGAAATGGTGTATTCAAACATCAAAATCGTCAAGTTGTATTGGAAATATGCTCGGTTTGGTATTTTTCTTTTAAGTTCGCACTGAACACTGAACCGAACCGATCACCGTCTGTTCAGCCATGTTCGGTTCGGTACAGTCTTAGTATCCACTCATTGTCGACATGTCTGGGTTTCCGTGTGAATCTTATTCTAATGAATCTATTCACTCAGGAAAAACTGATTTATTTGGTTCAGCATATGTATGGTTACAACCAAAATAGTAAAAGAATTTTTCCGAGTTTACTAGGTTTTCCAGAGTAGTTGAGGACAATTACCAGCTATTTACCTTAATGTTAGGAAGGAAATTTTTTTCACATGTTTTATCAGTTTTACTTGTTTATAGGTCGTGTAATATGTTTAACGCACTTAGGCTTAGGCCTAAAAATGTGGCTTCTCCCAATCCCCCAAGTTTTCCAGGTTTTTTGTGAAAAAATCAGAGAATTCCCCGAGTTCTTCTTAATTTGAAGCGTGGCTAAAAGAAAACGGGGAAACTGCGATAACAGTGTTTTTAAAAAAATTATAATACGGTAAGCACTCAAATCACACCTAAACCACCAGGCAGAACACAAGTTCACAGTTCATTTGAATTTTCGGAGAATAAACCGTTTTACTTAATTGTTTTTAATTTTTACTCCATGTTGTGCTTCGTTCTAACGTATCAGACCGGTCTATTCTCTAAAAATTCAAGTTGAACTGTGTTATGCCTGGTGGTTTAGGTATGATTTGAGTACTAGTTATCCAGGTTGTTGAGAACCCTTGTACAATAATTGTAAGAATCTGCAAAACCATCTTCAAAACTCGAACTCGACCTTTTTGGTTACTGGTCCTTGACGTTAGCTCACATACACAACTAATATTGCCACCTAACAAGAGGGCTTATTTATTTGTAGATGACTTATCCAACCAAGGAACTTCACGTTCAGGCCCGTGATGACACTGCAGAATTTGACGACATCACAGACAACGTTGGAAGCCGAGATAATCCTGAGTAAGTCCTTTATAACTCATAGATGTTTTTCACGCTTTATTTTGAAACTAAGGGACTGCGTTTGGGCCTCATGTTGTTTCATTTCACAAGATTGTTACAACCAGGCAAAAAATAAGGTGTATAACTCGATTGTAGGAAAAGAATTGAGCTCACACGTAATTGGCAGGAATTTTCGATTTGACCAATAGAATTGACATTGTCTTTATTTAAAACAATGATGCTGCAGCAGCTACATTTGGGTGCTACCTTTCCTAAAGGGTTAATTGATGCACAAGTGGATTAGTGGCACATAATCAAGTGTTAAAAATTCAACTGTGCCATAGTTTTTTGACCGTAATGCTTTTAAGGATATAAGGATAAAGCTTTTAAGGATATCGGTCCAGCTGCACCGGACTTCTGTTTGCTGCTCGGAGCGTGATCGGTTGAAACTGGTAGGCTTGTCAAAATAAAGAAAGTTGCCTGTCAGTTGCTGATCATGAAAAAGTGTTTTGGTTGTGTTCCTAAACTAGAGACGTGAGAATAACTGTTTAACGGAAGGTAACTGATCCAAATTCCTCTCGTATAACATAAGCATGACATGGAGCCGAGATATTGCTGAGCCAAATGAGACTGGTTTTTTCTTGCTCAGTTTACTCTTAATTCCTGATCCAACATGGATGCCAAATCTAGGAGTAGATGAAATGGTCGTGTTTCTAAACTGCAGGGAAGTGAGCTGGAAAATGTTTAAATTTAGAAACTAAATCCAATAAAACGGAGATTAATAATAAGCATCTGTATGTTGTCACTAACATTTCTCTCTCTCTGAAAATACATGCGGCAGCAACAACTGCTAATTTTTCTTCTCTTGAGAACGATAAGTGAGATGTAGCCGCTTCTGAACTGAACGGTTTTGATGACGTTGTGGCTAAGAGGAATCTGTCGCACTCTTCTGCCTTAGAAACGCATCCTTTTGGTGAAAAGTGATTTCTGATTACTTGACACAAATGTGCAAAGTATTCTTTCTGCAGAGGCTTCAGTCGCATTAAAACAAAGTTAGTTCCACCTTTACACAATTAGCTCTGCAGTCATTTACACATATTGGCAAGATGTATGGGACTCCATTACACCGTCAAGGGACGACTGTCATTCACCCTGTCCATCTTTGGACCTTTGGCCGGCCGACTGGCTCCTCGGCCTGCCGCTGTTCACTCGTCGCACCCTTCGAGATGATCGTTGCCAGTGCTCTGCCTTTCGGGCAGCCTCCTTTCGGCCGTCGGCCGCCCTCCATTGGATCAACTGGGACGTTGGCGCCATTCACTGTGAAATTCACGCATCGCCATATCTTCCCCTGCAATCTTCGTTCTGTTTCGGCGTTAGCGATATGAACTTACCCTCTTTAACCGTTGAACAACCGACGTTGTCAGATCTCGCTGCTTCCGAAGCACAGACAGCGGGCGCTTCGGCACTAGAATGTCATCATCTTTTGTTCCCTTCAAGGCTTCGTTTTCCCGTCTTTCATCCGTCTCTCCATCACTGCTATCGATACAGCTTTCCTTTCACTTATTTGTCACCTTCCGCTGTGCTTCATGGACTATCGTTGCAGCTCTTCCCGTCTTTCTGCCATCACTGTCTGCAATTTATCGCTGGTTATCATTGCAGCTTCGCCCGAACCTCGTTCGCCTTTGTGTACCAACCTTCGTCGACCGTTGTTACAGCTTTGCCCGTACTCCCCATCCACCAGCCTTCGTCGACTGTCATCGACTGATCGATATTGCATGCCTCGGTCTGATGCTACTGATTTTTTGTATGGTTGAAAGATGACACTGTTCTGCTTTCTCGAAATCTCGACGTCAAGAAAGGGGAGTTTGCCTCTCGTTTCTTCTTCATTGGTGAATTTTATATCTGGGTGCCAGTTGTTGACCAGATTTAGAATGGCAGGTGTCTCTTGCTTCTTATTACTGGAGTATACGTCGTCATAGAAACTTGCATAGATAGAGGATAGGACTAGTTTCAAAGTCAACTTTTACCAGCAAATCAGTGGAGCACCCATGCAGTATTCATGCTCGCCGATATTAGCAGAACTGGTTATGCAAAACATAGATGACCTTGTCCACAGTTCCAGACCATACCACAAATTGTAGGCCAGGTTTGTTGACGACGTTTACTCCATTAATAAGGAGCAAGAGACACCTGCCATTCTAAGTCTGGTCAACAACTGGCACCCAGATATAAAAATTCACCAACGAAGAAGAAACGAGAGGCACCCTCCCCTTCTTTGATGTCGAGATTTCGAGAAAGCAGAACAGTGTCATCTGTCAATCATACCAAAAACCAGTAGCATCAGACCAAGGCATACCATATCGATCAGGACATCCCACCACCCAACTGCAGGCCATTGCTCAACAAGAAATGGAAAGAATAGTAGTCAATTCATCGCACCCACATCTCACTCACCCCCACATCATGAAAGCAAAAGAAAAATTCATCCGACTAGGACACCCACCCCATGCCATCAACAGAACCATAAAGAAAGCTTTCTGTAAGCATTCCCACCAAAACCAAGAAAAAACCCATTCCCAATGAAAAAACAAAACGAGTCCCACTCACATACGTGAGAACAGTAAGCGAACCGATCCAGAAGATACTACAAAAACACAACATCATGTGCTATGCGAGGAACTCGATCAACATAAAAAATATGCTGCATTCTCGAACACCCACCACCAAAAACGATGAAACAATCCTTTCTCACCAGAGCGACAATCAAAAGCCGACACACACACCAGATTCACCACCCACTCCGCAAGAAAAGGATCTTCCTCACTGCTACAACACACGCAGCAAAAGCAAGCAAAAATAAAACACACAATCCCAAGGCAAAACCAGCGAGCCACTAGACACTAGCCATATACCGGACAACGCAGAACCAGATCCAGTAGTTGCACGAAAACTGCTGGTGCCACACTGC
Organism: Lithobius niger; assembly: GCA_023313725.1. NCBI lineage: Eukaryota > Metazoa > Arthropoda > Chilopoda > Lithobiomorpha > Lithobiidae > Lithobius > Lithobius niger. The sequence goes on along the minus strand of JAHWFP010017887.1, from coordinate 5,397 downwards.
CCCAAAACCAAGGCTGCTGTCTACAAAACTCATGTAGTGAGTGCCCCGCCATCTACGTGGGAGAGACAAGACGAGGAGTACACGTGCGGTTACTAGACCACATCACCGCAGCTCGAACAGGAGACACCTCCAATGGCGTAGGAGCCCACCATAACAACACCAAGCACTCCATAAACTGGGAAGGCACCACCACTCTCCTGACCTCCAACTCAAACAATGACAGCCACCTGAGAGCACTTGAATCAATCTCCATAAACCATCTAGAAAAAAGAAATATCCCCTTATGAACCTCCAACCCCCTTCACATCCCACCATCAACCAGCTAGTCCACCTAATAATTCAGAGCCTCCTCGATAAAAAATGAAAAATCAACCACGCCGCCAACAACAATGCCAACGACGCACACGTCCCGCGCCAGAGAGATCAGTGGTCGCGAGTGCTGAATCTAGACGATCCAAAAATCTTTCACTGCAATGTGACAAAACCAAAAAAACTTGCCAAAAGTACGCCTGAAGAAGAAGACGTCATGTAATTTTAAATTTTCTTTCGAAAAGTTAGCACACCACGAACATTTAAACTGGTGATGAACTTTGAAAATCGCGTATTATTTCGTGAATCTTGGAAAGAGAGCGAGAATGAATGCGTATTGCAGCAAGACTACGAAAAGAGAAGAAAATCCACGAATGAGTTTGACTTACCTTGAGGTAGTGACTAGCCAGATTCGTAACGTCTTAAAGCGAGGCTTGAATGCGTGCTTGAAGAACGTAGAGGGCTTGAAAAAACGTATTACCAACAAAGTGAAGAAAAGTGTGACTGTCCAACATCAAGCTCACGACACAAAAGGAGAAGGATGAACAGGCGATGGGACGTGTTGCGAATACGATAGAAGCGGTGTTCCATGTCCCATGTAATGACTGTGAGGCAGTATATATTAGTGAGACCAGAAAAGGAGTACGAGTGAGACTGGCACAACACATGGCAAATGTAAGAAATAAGAAGGACAACAGAATAATAATAATAATAATACACTAATAATAATAAATAATTTGTTGCTTGAGCAACTGGTCTGGTAAGGATCACATCTGATCACTGACTGCCAGCCAAAGAAATGACAATCAAATTTCCAAAATAAATGTGAACAATGAAACATGAAGATAAAAAAAATATATTGAGAAGCATGTCCAGGAAAAGTGTTGATGGGAAGGAAAGGTTTTCGGGGCTCGCCTGCCTTGCCACCAAGGTTAGACCTGCCAGGGACTCAAAGGTCCCCGATGGCATCGCCAGGCGAGGGGAAAAAGGGGTAGATTGGGAGGCCAATTGTTATATACCAGTAAACTGGAGAAAAAGATTGTTAAAAAAAATATAAAAACTTTAAAAATAAAAAAAAAAAGAAATATTTAGTTTACTGAGCAGTACTCAGGTCGCTTTAAAAACGTTGACAAGTCGATCAAATTTAAAATTTTTTTGAAGCAGTCAACAGAGGAGGCCGTTACTGCTTCTTCAGACAGTGAATTCCATACTGGCACCACCCGTAACGCAAAGAAATTTTTTCTACAATCAAGAAATTTTTTTTCTAGAATAGCAGTGTATTGCATGGAGACACGTCACACAATAGATTGGGAAAAAAACAGGAAGCTTTTGAGCTCAAACTCGGCAAGAGATAAACATCTTAGGTGCCTGGAATCAGTTGCAATTAAACAACATGAATTTCATAAAAAAAAAACCACTCATGAACATTCAAGGACCATCAAATCCTAACGTGGGCCACCTAGTTGACGTTGGACTGGAACAAGAATTAATTAGGCGATGGGAACTAAGCGAGCAGAATGCCGACGTGCAACGGCCCGAAAAATGTAGTAGGCCACGATGACCGGCCAATTCGAAAACAGCACTTGTAAACAACGTTGAAGCAAGATGTGATCAGGGACTAAATCGACATTTAAAAACCTGATGATGACAACAGTTAGTTGTTGAAAATTTGCTGTACATAGGAGTAAGTGTCTAGTTTGTGGAAATGTGTGTGTTTATTTTGTGAATTGACATTTTCAAAATTAATGTACGGTTTGGGCCTGAGCATTAAATTGAAATATTTAAGCCAAGAATTAAAGGCCAGTATTTTAGGATAACTAAAAACCAAATTTATGAATTCATCAGTAAATACTCTCTATTTTTAAGTGCCTCTTTTGGAACTTTATTTGGCTGTTTTTGTTATATATCCTGAGAGCATTAAGCTATAGATATGAAATGGCACCATTTGAAAGTTATTGAAAAAGTTAAAATGGTGCATTCAATATCAAAATTGATCAGGACTGAAAATATGCAGGGGTGGTGGGTGGGTTGATATTGGGAGGCAGCTCAGGCAAGACGAAACTGTCCGAGAACGGTAAAAAGAAAGAAATAACAATCTATATAAAAGTAAATCTTCATATTTTGGATAAAAACTGGATCCAGTCGAAATTCATCGCCTCCACACACCTTCCAGTAACATTTTATCTCTTCGATAGATGGATTGGCAACATGAAAAAATTTTGTTATAGCACTAACAACCCCGCCCCCCCCCCTCAAAAAAAAAAATTAAGCCGGTCTTTGATCACGCACTACAACATCTTACGACACTCTAGTACAAAAGGCACTGCTAGTAGCTTGAAACTAATTTTAAAAAAGGGCACCAGTTTATTAAGTTTAAAAGAGGCGGGAGGGGGAGAAACTCTTAATGCAGCTGAATGCAATAGGCTAGTACAAGGCCTATAGAGCTTAAAAGTTGTTGCTAAGGTATTAATTTCGTTGTGAATAATGCAGTTAATATATGTATAATAAACTAGTGAACACTGATCTTTGGCCAGGTTTTTTTTTGTGCACTCCACAAGTATTTTGTATTTACCAGGTTTTTTTTCCTGCAAAAAAAAGCTACAAAAAAACATTCTGTCAGCTTAAAAATATCGCAATATACATTTGTAAACCAGTTTTGGCGAAACAATACTTGTGATGTTATGTGTCTTTCAGACAACCGTTTTTCTGAAGTAAATCTGACGATAACTACGTCGCTGAAAAAAAATAGCTTAGGCCACACAAAAAAAATTGTTTGGTTTACGGGCGAGGTTGCAAATTGAAACATCAGGCAACCAGGCATTTTATTTTATTTTTTATTTTATTTAACTGACCACATTTGCCTTGAAATCTACTTGGCTCAAAACTGAAAGAGTATGCAGTCAGCCTAAAAAAATATATATTGCTAATATGTTATTTTTGTCATCGAGTATTCAAAGTTTTTTTTTAGTTTTTGTCAAATAACTTCTTAGTGGTTTGAGCTAGAGGTGTGAAATTGGCACCATTGGAAAGCTCGTTTCGAGACGGTTAAAATGGTGTACTGGAATGTCAAAAACGGTCAATATTTGGCGAAAATGTGATTTTTAGTGGGTGAACCAAGATTCGGATAAAAAGTTTTGACCCGCGATAATTTAAGGCACCCGCACGCGCCTGTAAACCAAACAATTAACTTTGCATGGCCTTACGGTACCAAAAAATGTAAAATCTCCCAACTGTACTTCGATATGATTTTAACATAGCCTTCTCGTATGAACTAAATTCATTATAATAGTTGCTTACTGGCACTCGCATTTATCAGTACAGTATTCCTTTCCACATCTTTGCTTTATTCTTATTTGCATTGTTGTAGAGGGCGGTCCAGTAAAAACTGACAACCCAAGTCCAACTTTTCTAGTTAGCACCAATCAGAACCAGCAAAGGACAGAAATCTTCTGGTTTCATTAGATTTGATTTCTGTCCTTTCCTGGTTTTGAGGCGTGCTAACTAGAAAAGTTGGACTTAAAACTGATGGACCGTCAGTTTTTCGTGGACCACCCTGTACTATAAATATAATCCTCAATAAAGAGGTGTGTTGTTCACTAGTACTTCAAAGTTCACTTTTTCGTGTTCAGCAATGCTTTAGCATAATCAAACTAGAAAGCCACTCAGCATTTTTCAGAAAGAGGTGTGTGAAATGTGTAAACACTAATCAGTTATTTTATGCCTAGCCTTTTTTTCTTAACATCCCCTTGCCTCACCCATGGCAATCTACAATACAGCCGGTGTGTAAAGGGAACAGAAGTCTTTTTTTAAATGAGCTACTATTTCCTTTCCCATATTTTAGATGTGTATCAGTATAGACCGGTGTTTTTCCCTGTATCAATATCTCTTAAAGTAAAGGAAGTATAACGAGGAAACACACTTTTACGGGAGTGTACCAGAGCATTGGAGCGGAATGTAAACATTGGCTTCCTGGTGATAAAAATACAAATCACGCAAAGACTTCTGCTTCTATTAACAAAAGGTTTGTTTCAGTTTATTTTTAACTACTTCTTGAGTCAGGGGAATCCCGAATTTTTGGAGGAATATAAAATCAATAACACATTGTGGCAAAAGCAATTTTTTTTGCTAAGCCTGGCATAATCCTTTGTAGCACGGTGTCATAAAATGAGGACTGCTATCACTCTACAACTGCAACAATTGGAGTAGGGAGTGCCCTACATCATAAGATAAGCCAGTACGCTTTGTGTAGAATTTTAATTCAAATTATCAATCTTCAAAACATCAATAGGACATAAACATAAATCGTAAGGTCAAGGGTTGACAAAGCACATAGTTTACATTTTTTTTTATCAATTTCTTAGGGCCTTGACTTGAAACTTGTGTAAATGAACTGGCTCAATTTTAAGGGGGGGGGGGGGACTTTGTTTTACAGGAGCGCACACATCTCCAAAAATCGTGCGTATGAATTTTTTTATGACTTCTTTTCCCCGTTTCAAAACAAACAGGACGCGCGAGATCTACCAACAGTTTAACGTAATATGTAACATACAGACTGGCAGATCACAGTTCTTGTCTCTGTTCCGCTATGCAAGTCGAAAAAAAAGCTTGCTTTGAAGACAAATTTAAAACCCCAAAATGACCTTGTTTACTTTGAGAGTCACATTCACAATTTCGTCGGTTTTCCTTTGTACTAGGCACAATCTAAAAACTGCAATACTAGAACTTAAACACAGTATTGGTGAATTTTCGACAATTCAAGGACCAGCCACTTCCTCTATTCGCTTCATAGTGTGTGACGAGCTCTCTGTTGAGCTGCGAGTAGAATAATTTTAATTCGAGCCGAGCTGAGTTTGCAACTAAAGAATCGAGTATCAAGCCGAGTTCGAGCATTTGGTTAACACGCTTATTTTGCAAGTGTCTTTTTTATTTGTTAGTGTAAAACAACTAAGATGCTGCTTAGCGGACTGTGCGGTCAATGCCTTCAACTAGTTTTACAGTTTTTAGGACGTAACTTTAAAATGGTTTGAGCTAGTGGCTTTTCGAAAAACATCGCTGCAATTCATACTGTGAAAAGATCGATCCGTTAAA
>JAHWFP010017883.1:0-11267 GCA_023313725.1 Lithobius niger | reverse complement strand
CCCCCCCCCTCAACAGGAAGCAGTGAGTAAGTTTGGTGTGACCAATGCGTAAACGGGCCAACACACCTCTTCACGGTAACTGCGGCGACAAGCCGAGTGCCACTCCTCGACAGTGCCTTTAATAGCCCACAATTCATTGACTTGTCTGTACGCTCCTTGAGGTCCAAGCAACGTAGCCTCAACGTACCCTCACGGTTGCCGAAGGATGAATCTGTTAGGTAATTTCAGCCCTACTAATTCAAGGAATTCTAAATTAGCTGCACATGACAAGAGATGTTCCGAACAACACCTTTCCCTCCAATCATTCTAGCTGCAAAATTAATATCAAGGTACCATGTAACCCGAAGAACCTCTTAAATGCAAAAGGAAGGTTTTCTGCACAAATTGCTACTACAAAATGATTGTCGGAAAGGACTGTTAATTGCTGCTTTAATTTCAATATTCCTTTAAAAAAATTTATTTATTGGTTTTGCTAAGCTCCAAAAAAGGCGTTTGCATGTAAGTACACTTGGGGCACGTGCCCACACCCTTTGTATTGCCCCCTTTTTGCCCTATAGGTTATGAAGAAAAACCATTAAACTAAGGCAAGAACTATTGCACAAAGGGTCTTTGACAGTGCGTACCTTTTTTTATGCCCTTTTCGCCCTTTTTTTCCCGATAGTACCCTTTCCTCACCCCCCTACTCCCCGTATTGAAAGTTTGCAGGCGCAACTGAGCCCCATAAGAATTATTTCGATGTTATATTTTGACTCTATTTATGTCCTGAGGATGTTTAACCGGTTTCTGAGGACGCCTAAAACTGCCTTCCTCAACGTTTCCTGGGCTTATGGATCTTCGTCAAGGAAGATTTGGAGAAATGTCCATGAGGATGTCGAGGGAAAATTGAGAATACCGACAGATTTTCACCTTCTTGGTGCCTCCTTCCTTCAGAAATCCATACAGCTTGAGTCCAGGACAGGTTCACAATACGGGCCTTTCGTTTTGATTCTTGCATTAGTCCAAGCAGAGCCATACAGTTTGTTTGTTGATGGGGAGCAAATTCCCCAAGCCTTGCGCAATGCTACTAGCCGTGTGCAAAGTCTGAAACGTGTGAATCCTAACACGCTAAGCGCAAACAAGAAGGAGCGCATGCTCAACTTAGGTTGTTCTAAAAAAAAAGTCTGCATTAGTTTGTTAGAGAAGAAAAGAATCGATTCCAATATGTTTCAAGATATTCTTATCCGCCATATTGTAATCTCATCTCCTTTTCACGGAACTACAGACGGCTCAACATTCAACCAATTTATTAATTGGCAGCGGCAAGTTGCCTAAAACGCCTGCGGAACTACGATGTAAAAGTCTTTAATAAACAGTTGGTATCTATGCTGATGCCTGAATATTTATTTATGTCCATAAATATGTTCATTATTATTTGCAGCTGCTAACACGAGTCGCAAGCACGAAAAGCATGATACATTAAGTCTTACTAAACTATCGATTGCTACGAGAGTTGTGGAGACTTCCGGCCTCCAGTAATTCTTGCAACAACAGCTAAGCAGAGGACGTGAAAGTATTCAATAAAGCTAACGATTTTACCTCTCTCAAGGGAAATTTAAACCGTGTCATCAACTGGGCAAACCTGAACTCTCTTCATTAACCCTGAAAAGTGTGCACTCATTCATTTTGGCTGCAACAATCCTCAACACTATTATTTCATCAGTGGGAACTAACGAAATTGTCAGAGCCCACAACTCTCACTCTGACCTTGGCATTAATGTTGACTGGAGTTTGAAGTTCGACGTTCGCGCAAATCTTGTTGTTGCCAGGTCCTATCGTAAGGCACACTAACGTACTCACGAAGTTCTCTGACCTGACTTCAACTCTTCATTCCAAACTTTACGCGGTGTTTCTTCAACCAATCTTGGACTATTGCATTCAAGTTTGCCAACCTCTTGGGAATTCACCTGCCCAATCTGGTGGCCTGGCAGAGCAAACTCATCAGATGGTGTTCCTAAATTCGCCATTTCGCCTACCCGAAACGCCTGTCCTCCGTGAATGCCTGCCTTCAGTCTGTCTACGACTATTTATCCTACAGTGAAAAAATGGTCGTTCTTGTCTACCAAATTCTTCATCACTTAGTTGATTTTGCCATTATTTCATTTTTAACCGACACTCCACCTCAACTCGTGGCCACAGTTTCAAGAATATTGGATGACTGTGCAAATAAACATTCATCAAATGTTATTGACAGAGGAATCGTTTCCCCCATTGGAACTTGCTTCCAGAATCCCAGTTGTTCGTACACTATCCTTGGCTTCTTTTACAATCAAGTTCAACTTACTGGGAGCGTTCTTCTGCTGGTGGGTGGATTGCTGCTTTTCAACCCTAGATTATGCACCGTCACTTCTTAGGTCATGACATGTCGTGTTATGTCTGGGTGATGCTTTATGGTACTGTTCGCACGGTACAGTTCAGCAACATGATTGTCAAGCAAGTTGCGTTTGGATTTTAGTAGCACTACGCACGTTAAACGTAGCGGGTCAATGAGGATGACGTCAATAAACTCGCATTTGGCTTGGCTTTAGGGTACGTTTACGCAACCACTCGCTTTTGCATTCTCGCAGCTAGAAGCTAGAAATCACCTCAAATTCCAACATGGCGGCGGTTTTGTGTCTGCCGCCTCGCAACAAAAACAGCAAATAACGTGAGTTCAGAAGCGTTTGGAAAAATTGTTTCGTCATGAGGAATTCTTTATACTATTGGCACGGATTATAAGACTGCAAGTATTTACTCAAACGATGTCGGATTTAGCTAATCCATTTAGCATTGTTACCATGGCAATGGCACCTTAGCTGCGAGAATGCAAAGGCGAGTCGCTGCAAAACGCGCCCTTATGTCGTGAGCTAGTAGCAGGTCCTCCTAACAAAATCTACGTCCACAGAGATGCCTAATTGCCGTGTGGCGTGGTCTTCATCACTGTGGGATTTACACTGTGTCTGTGTGCATTTTGTGAAACTGAGACTTTCCTCTCCTTCCCCCCAAAAAATTAAATTCTTCACCAATTTCTGTAAATGCATTTATTTACTCTACCAAAAAAAAAAAGTAACTGAGCTGTAACTCGCATTTTTTTAACGAGTCCTAATGTTGCAAAAAAAATGTTTATAAAACAGAGGTTTCGGAGAATGTCAGATTCTTGGCGGGAAGGTAATACAATGAAACAGTCTATTTTCTGCCACTTTTGTGCGTACTTCTTTCTTAACTCCTTTTTTTTTTAGCTTTTAAAAACGATAATGATCTATGGAAAATTTGCGTGAATTAAGAAGCTCCGTAAAATGACATTTTTCTGTGTGCAAGACCTCTTGATTTTTTGCGACATAGGTGCAACTGCCGCTTCTTCGCACGCCTGAATCCGTTACAGGTCTTGAGAAGGTTGTTTTGGTGCTATTGTTTCAAAGAGTTTCAGTAACAGAGTTGTACATCGAAAAACGTAGCAGCATTCTTCCATAATTTATTTTCCATGGATGGACGAAGTGGGCGGTAATACAAGGGTCTGTACACTAAGTCTAAAGCTACCTCATTGTTCAAGGTTTCATAGCCACGAGATTTCGCACGAGATAAAGCCACTATCTGTTAAAGGTCTTCACAGAAACGAAGGACCAGACAACAACTTCATACCTGACAACTTCGGCTTAAAGGTATTCATCACGCTATTGCAGAAAGAATCATAATAGTCAGAAGCATCCTGCAAAGCACACAATATAAAATCTCATCCATCCCATGGGAAAAAATCTTCAAACTGACTTTTAAAAACATCGAGAGAACTGGAAGGCGAGAGCGTTTGGCGATCGGGGGAACCGGCTGATCCTTAATATTAATAATCGTAAAAAGAGAAAAGGAGAAAAGGGAAGAAAGAAATAGAACGAAAGGGAAAAATAGAAAGAAGAGCATTGTCCATGACCCGCTAGCCCTCTATTAGGAGGAGTGAACGGCCATTGTTAAGGGGGAGGGGTTAAAAGTGGAAGACCAGACCACAAAACAAGGGGGATTTATGCTGCACCATGAAGGGGGGAAGAACAATAAATTCCAAGTCCAAAGAGCTCGAGGCTACCCACAACAAGATCCAGAGCTGTAGATTTGTCGATCTTTGATGTAAACAAGGGAGGGTGTATTTAGGGTCAACACATGCTCTTAGGGTAGCTGGTACAAACATTTTTATTGGACTCGAAACCCTCCTTGCGTGCCAAAGCGCATTCTAAGCACCTCCAAGCAGAAACGCAAAACAAAGTCCAACTTCTGCCCGTGAGATACTACGAAGTTTTACCAGAAGGAAGGATTAAGAGGAACTACTTAACTATGACTAGCTAGATAAATACAAGGTGGAAGGATAAGGACGATCCAAAGCAATGCGCTAATTGATTTTAATAAATTTTTTTTTACCAACATTGGTGCTGAATTAGAGGAGATTTTATCGCATTGCAGACCTGCAACAACCCGTACACACAAAAACCTATTTTAAATGCACTTTTTCTACCTCCAGTGACGGACTGTTAGGCTGGAAACATCACTAATACCTTCGACGTTAGCAAATACCATGCACCCGACAGCATACCAAGCCATTAAGATAACTACAGATACGTTGACCCCCATCTTGCTACATCTAATAAGTCTGCAGATTTTCATCTGGAATATTTCCTAACCTTTTAAAAGCCAATAAAAGGTAAAGTATGGGTAAGTAGGGTAAGTAGGGTTTTAAAGTTTGTCCATAAGCCTCGCAAAGGATGCTGGTCCAATGCATATCCCAGAAGGCATCCACTTGAACTGCCATGACCCCATAGGCTAAGACAGCGAAGAGGTGTAATTCTTGCATTCGGTTTCCATTTCAGCTGCAAAAAGCCGGATTTCATGTCGAGAACTGTAAACCATTTAGCCCTGCCTATCGTGGTAAATGCTTTGCTTCGTTTCTGGTCGACTGGTTGTCTTTTACCATCTTCGCATTCAAGAGGCGAAAATCCAGGTAACATTTTTTAACCTCTGGTTGACCATTTTTCGGGACAAGACAAGGTGTGGCTCCCCAAGGTGAAACTGACCATTCACTGACGACCTTCCTGATCCAAGCAAGTATCTGGGTTTCAATGACTGCTCTAGCCTCTTGTTTACGTGGTTATCGTATTGGGCGTGTGCCTGGTTCGACTTCGATCCTCTCCTGGTAGAGACGAGTCCTGCCTCGTTTAGACGTCAAAACATGTTTAATTAGTATTAAAAAACACTTCAGCGTATAAGATACGGATGTAAGGCTTAAAAAACTTAAAGCCCTAAAGGAACAGATATTAGAAAAAGACATGTCAGCCATCAGCGTCGCACTAATACGTGTAAAAGAATCTCCAGCGACCCAAAAAACAAGCTGGAGCTTCTTTTACACGTATTACTGCGACGCTGATGGCTTACATGTCATTTTCTAATATCTGTTCCTTTAGGGCTTTAAGTTTTTTCAGGCTTACATCCGTATTTTATACGCTGAAGCGTTTTTTAATACTAATATCCATTATTTTTTTCTTGTGTCAGCAAGACTAACACAGAAAAGAATGCTGTAATTACCTTAAAACAACTGATATACCAGAGCCTTTTTTTAATACTCAATTTTAAGAGCTATAAAAATTGAAAATTGGTTCTTTGGTCTGATCTCTAGGAGAGAGCAAAATTTCCCCAACAAGAACAACAACGTTAGTTGTAGTCACTTTAAAATAGCTTCAAAAGGCCATAGGCCTTCTTCATATACCTATGTGGGGGGGAGATGAGGCTTAATAGCGCGTCGACAGCTTGGACATATACCTATGTTTTAAGCTGTAAAAGTTGAGCATCAGTTCATTGGTTCGATCTTCAGATGTAGTACAGCTGATGCGGGTCAGAATTTGTGCTAATCGTAAACATGTTTGATATTGTTTCAACACCTCTTTAACTGCTTGCGTTGTGCATTTGAACAATGGACCTGATGGTTTTTGTCCTCCAACAGAGCGTCGTTTTGGCACGCTGCTCTCCCTCCACCTATACACCCAGTTGCGTGAGTTGTTCAGTTTTCGTCTGCCCCAACTTTTGCAAAAGGAATCGTTTCTTTTTCTTCTGAACCAACACGCCAGCCACATTTTTTGATGCCTGGTGTGAGGCCAGTCCGTCTCAAGAAATCCCTTCCTAGAATTACACTACCAGCTGCGCTTTCCAGGATTTAAAAAAAAAATTGCTGAGTAGATTAACCACCTGATCGTCGATCTCCTGATTTTTCCAGCCGCCAAGATGAACTGGCCACAACATTTCCTGCACCACTTCACGCCATTGCCTTCAAAGCTCCTGCTGTGGCACCGGAAATGATCGTCGAACAGGCTCCAGTATCGATTAGCACTAAGAATGGTTATCCTTCCACTTTAACATTAATTAAAGGTACAGTGCCACCCTTAGTTTTTTCGACTAGGCCCTTAGAAAGCTGTATACATTTGGGGCAAACACACGTTTCAGCGTACTTTCCACAAACTCGCTTTGCTCGCCAATCAACTTTTTTTCTGGTCCCAATTGTTTAACCAGGTTAGCGACCTTCCTTGCCATGGCGTGTTTTGGCTTTTTGGAACATTGGTTCAACCTATGTCCCTGCTCGTGACAAGTCCGGCATCTCCCATTAAAAGTTTTCGTTTTTTCTAGGTTGCTGTTCTGCCTCTTTTGTGGCACTAGCCTTCTGCACATTTGCCGCTCTTTGACCAGCATTTGTGTCACTAGTAACACTGGTACTGCTTACCGTTTGATACTGGCCAGCTCAGTACCCTCTCGAGTAGAGTGCGGCCATACTCACCGGGTGAACGCCCTAAAACGTAGGTGTTAGTTCGTGGTGGTCTGACCGACATAAGGCACCTGCTCATTTCAGGTATATAGGTCAGCTTTCCTGTGAACTGATACTTAATGACACATCGACAGCTATAGGTCATTAGTGCCAACCGCAGTCACTGTGCCTTCATCAGGTGCCCGAATCCTTTGTTCCAGCTCCCGTTCAAGGTCTTCCTCGAAATTTGGACTTTCAAATTCCAAATTAAAATCAGCTTCAAACGCTTCCCACGTCCAAAATCCTTTAACCAGCATTCAGACCCACCCTGCAGAGCTAAAGAAACGACAGTCTTTAAAACGTAATTATCTCCTAAGTTCAAAGCACTTGCATGCTTTGTCAAACTTTGCAGAAATTCTGGACGGTGATTTTTTCATCCCCACGCCCTACGTAAGCCTGTCTGGCGATTTTTGGGGTTTTAACACTGAAGCCTTTGAAAGGCTTCCCTGAATTCTCCACTGAAAATCTGTCCTTACTTTTACGGGTTTCACCCACGTAACCAAAATTGTGGCCAGTTACTGCACTGGCGATCGTCAGTAACCTCCTGAGCAAACCATTACGTAAAGAACTTAGGAATATCTCGATGCAGATACTTGCAGTACCGTCCGCAGACTATTCAGGATTTTTAAGTTTAAATCTTGTTATGGTGTATTGTGTGCACGGCGTATCTTGAGTCCTGGAAGTATTTTACGAGCAACTACGTCTTCCTGGAGGGGGCGGCTTTAATCGACGGCCGCCATTGTTTTTGTAACCATCTTGGATATCAACAAGGCACTCTGCTGCCAAAAACGTACAATCGATTATCTGTGTTCGTTCTGCGGCGAACTCAAGATAGGCCGTGCACACTTTAAGTGATGTTTCGAACAACTCATGACAAGTTTTTTTTGTTGTTGCTTTATTGCGAATTAGATCTGACGAAGATGCAGCGAATAATTGCAACGAAAAGCGTCGAAAATTCTAACAAGTTTTTACTACGTTTCCACAAACTGGCTTTATAAAATGAGTAGTGTGGTAAAGAGTTAGAACACATTCAATTATCAGTAACTTGGTACACTATTTCATACGGCGACGCAATTCCCCATGAAACTGTCAATACAAGTTAGGGGATAGCAAATAATCAGTTAACAAATTATTACTGTTGCGTCATCCTCTCAGTATTGTATTTTTTTAATAGTTTAACGATGAAAAAGCCTTGAATAAAAAAAAAAAAGAAATATTTAAAAAAGAAGTGTGCAGTGCTTGCACAGTAAAATAATTGTGGGTTGCTGTGCAGTCAGTGAACCGTCTCAACAGTTCATTCTCACAACATCTCTTAAATTATAACTCAATACTGGTTTTCTCATGCCTGGCGTGTATTTTAGGTTTGGATTCGTGGAAACCAGATGTTTCCTAAAACGATCGTTAAGTTTTAAAATGATTTAGAGCTATCAGAACCGCAGCCAGGCGCCCTGTGTAATAGGTAAGTATGGGTTAAGAATTGTACTCATCCGTAATAAACTGTTTCTATGTTCTAACAAAAATCAGGAGTCCTAGCGTTATACAACGATAATAGAAAATGAGTGGCGCTCATTCAATTTGGTTTAATGATACAGTTCGTTTTCCACGAATCCATCCATTAAAAAATGCATGAACTATAATTTTCTCAGCTGAATTTATTGTGCGCAGAAGTAAATTAAAACTTTTACAGCCCACCATTTTGTGTCATTACCATTGTAATTTTTAAGTGTCGTGTAAAACAAATTCTTTTGGTCGATGCCAAACGAGACGAAGAAAGACTTTTAGTCTGGACAAGTCTTTTTGAAAAGTAACATTGTTGATTTTCAAAAAGATTTCTCAAGACTGGAAAAGATATTTAAGGTTTTCTTAGTGTATCTTCTGGTAACATTGGCGTGTCACATGAACTCGAAGAAACGGGGGAAAAAATACAAAGAAAATCCACGGGAAAAATCCATGGTAAAAATCCAGGAAAAAATCCAGAGACAGAAATCCAGAGAAAGAAAACCCAGTTAAAATAAAATTCGAAGAAAAACAAGTCGACAGAAAAAAAAATCCAATACAGTTTTTTTTTTTATTATTTGCCTATTACTTCTTCATTTCTATTATGTTTTTAATGTAAGGTGATCCTGTACTTCGTCCAACTACAACTACTAAACTAAAATAAAATAATCCAAATAAAGAAATCCTCGAGAAGTGCGCCCCCCCCCCCCACAGTTCTGATTGCGTATTGCCAGAGTTCATTCTTTGTTTATTCCGATAGCCAGTTTCGTACAAACACATTGCGCCCTTTTTCCTTCTAGCTAGGAGAGGGGTGGGGGGGTGGGGGGTAGTCTGCGAACTTCCCCAGTGCGGCCAGGCCAAAAGCTACGCATTTTAGACTACTTTGGGACCAATTTGTAGCCTCTGGTGCTTAAAGCTAACACCCAGGATGTTAGCTAGCCTGTAGTCTGTATGACCAAGTTGTCGACGCGCCATTAAGCCTCAATCCCCCCCCCCCTGTATCTTAGTGGAGAGAAGCTAAAAAATGTTTCGCAGCGAAAATCCCCGCGAGGTTTCCGTGTAACTAGGAAACCGCATCCCCCCCCCACCCCGAACGCAGCACTGGTTTCGCGAACCTCGTATCATTTCGACGAAACCTAGTGAACATTTTCTAATATATGGTCTCAGGTGACGATACGAGACAGTCGGAAATCTAGGGCGAAACACTACTTTTGCCCAGAAATTAATAAGGCGAACGAAAACCTCTGGAGTAAGTTCGATTCACGGATACATGTTTTAACCCAAAAAATCTATATATAATCCGTTTCTGGGAAAAAAACATAGATTTCAATTTAGATTCAGAGAAATGTAATTGCAACAAATAACAAACTTGAAGGACCTCAAGTCCTTTTCCATCTCTACGCCTTCATACGTAATTGAATTTTTAAGGTTCGACTTAATGAATCGGTATTGTAAATTAATATACACATATTTTTAGCATTCGTCTAAAGTGTACATTGCGTGGCGAGTGTTTACTGAGAAATTTTATTAAGGAAACCGTTATTGAATCATAAAGAATCAACGTATTTTAAGTGGCGTTCAAAACCTCGTTTCGAAATTCCCTGATTTTTCCAAGCTTTCCAGACTGATGCTGAAATTTTTCCCTGATTTTTTTTTCGGTCGAAAGAAAATGCCGTACATGACTACAAAAATGTTGTTTTCAAATTTCACTCATATAGCAGTGACTGTATCGCATCGCTTTGCTAAATCAAAAATTGCACTGCCATAACTGGTAATATGAAGCAAGGTGGCCTAATGGTTAGCACGAGCGTCTCATGTTCCAGAGGTCCCGGGTTCGAATCCGGTCTCAGCCATCCCTGGTATTTTCGGGAAGAGAAGGGCCCTGTGATGTCTCCCTGTGATGTCTCGTGCTCATGTCGATTGTGGCGTGTAAAATAACCTAAGAATTTCCGATGGGATTTATCTAGCAAAATTGCCCCTCTCATGGCTTTGGCTTCTGCTGGGAGCGCGTCAAAAGCTAAAGTTCTAACTGGGACTGGTAAAGAGTAGGAATACCGTAATCTGAACGGACCTAGAATCGCACTTAACACGTATTAACACATATTACTCAGGCCTGTAGCAGTTTTGCGTTATCGGAAATGAAACAAAAAGGACATGATTGTTTTAACTGAAATAAAGTGAAGGGTTTTAGAAGTTAAAAGAGAAATACGAATTCGCTGATCTTTACAGAGGAAAAATTCTTTCCGAAAAATGTTGAAATTTCCTGAATCTCAGTACGAATTCCCTAATTTTTCCCTGACTTTTCCACACTTGATAAATTCCCCGAATTTCCCCGATTTTCACGGCTTTACAGGTACAACGCCACCCTGACAACCTGGGATTTTATACAAACACCTGCTAACTTTCATTTCTCTTCTGATTATTCATTCTTAAACTTAGAATTTAACAGAGAGATTTGAAATAAAACTTGGTAGCGATGAACAAGTTTCATATCAACAGTGCTGTAAATCGCCTATTAAACGACCTTGGGCTGTTAAATCAATTCGAATAAAAATAGGAGGTTTAACGTAAAAAGTTATAATTCATTGTTCGAGTCTTACTATTGTCCAAGGTGGATGTACAGAGGCCTAACTCCATCGCAAAATGTGGTGTTTATGGGATCATTCATCGGCAATGCCTTTATTCTCTAATTTAAGTTCACTAGTTTACTTAGTTTGTTTAGTTTGCTTCGTTTATGAAGCTTTTAGTTATTTTTTGGGGGGCAGAACAGTTACGATTTCTCAGAAAACCGTGGTGAGAAGCGGGTTAAAGTTAAATTATTATACTTGAGCATCACGTGTGGGAATTTTAAATGTCATGTAAATGGTTAAGATCTTGTTTTAATTCTTAAAGGGCAATTACATCCATTTTGACATGCATGTTTGACTTT
>JAHWFP010017881.1:0-10329 GCA_023313725.1 Lithobius niger | reverse complement strand
GCCTAAAAATGGACCACAAATGACCTACAAATGGACAAGTGCACGCAAATGCCTAAAAATGGACCGCAAATGACCTACAAATGGACAAGTGCACGCAAAGGCCTAAAAATGGACCACAAATGGCCTACAAATGCATACAAAGGAACTACAAACGCCTACAAAAATGTCATACAATTGAATTACAAATGTATGCAAATGGTCAACAGATGTATTTAATAGGACTTATAGAAACTCCTACAAAAATGGCGTACATGAAATGCTTATTGCACTACAAATGCCTACAAACTGACTACAAATGCCAACAAATACCTAGACATTAAAGAAATAAAAGCAATTAAAGATTGACAAAGAAATGAAAGCTGGGTGAATCACTTTATTGGAATTTTAATTTAAATGTATCGTGTCTGTAGTTGCTTACGACCTATTTTTTGTTTTATGCAACTTGCTGTTCCTGAACACAGAGAGAGCCCCCGCAAATTCATAAAATGCATCAACAAAACTTTAATTTTCGAAAGCATAATTACTTTCTTGGTCATAAAAACTGGAAAAACCGGCATTAAAATAACACACAATTTTTTAAAACCCCTGCTGCCATCTTTTCCAAGATAGCGGCATGACTATAATAATAGCCGGGTTTTAAAAAATTGTGTGTTATTTATTTTAGTGCAGGTTTTCCAGTGTTTGTTATTATGATTTCGAAAATTAAAATTTTATTGATGTTTTAAGGCATTGTGGGAATCTCTCTGTGTCCAGGAATAACCAATTTGTATAAAAAAAAAAAAAGCTTCTTATCTCAACAAAGTAGTCGTTTTCGTGCTTACGACCTATTTCCTGCGTTGCTTCTGGGGACCCCTGCGTTAAGACTAATACGGACCACTGACTTCCATACGTGTAGTCTGGAGGAGTTTATGAATCTTATTTGGAGAAGGAACTCGCCATTTGTAGCACTATCGCCAAATAGGTCACTTGATGAAAATGCGCGGGGTCCGACAAACCCTGGAAAAAGGGCACGAGATTGGCAAATCCGAAATCACTACAAGAGATTTTCAGATTTGCATCGGATTTGAAGATTAGCAATGATTGGCAGATTTGCAGGGATTTGCGTGGATTTGCACGATTTGTACGGATTTGCAAGACTCGCAAGATTTGCAAGGTATGTCCGGAATTTCAAGATTTCGCTTGGATTTGCGGAGATCATGACTATTGGATTTGAAGATTAGCATTAATTTGCAGATTTGCAGGGATTTGCGCGGATTTGCACGGATTTGCAAGATATGTTCGGAACTTCAAGATTTAGCTTGGATTTGCGGAGATCATGATTTTCAGATTTTACTTAGATTTGGTAATTTGCAGTGATTTGTGTGGATGTACAGAATTTACTGGATTTGCAAGTAGATTTGCAGATTTCGTGTTAATTTGTAGGATTTATAGAGATGTGAAGATGTGCAGCGATTTGTAGGTGTCACTTGGATTTGAAGATTACACTTGGACTTGATTTCAGGCAGATTGCAAAGAGTTCGTGTTGATTTGCTATGGTTTGCAAGATTTAAAGAATTTTGGAGATTTGCAATGATTTGCATATTTCACTAGAATTTGCAGATTTCACAAAGATTTGCAAATCCGAAATCAGAGAGCGTATGATATTCCAACTCTTGTCGGACGCGTCGCACAAATGTCTCTAACTCGTGGGCAGCGAGCCTGCCACTCTCGTAAATTCTCACTCATTCTCATTTAGCTCTCGTTCACCACTTTTCGCGCCAACTCGTTGAGAAACTGAATGTCATATCGTTGGCAGCAAAATGGCAGTGTCAATGAATTTTTTTTTGTAGGGTACTTGAGGAAGATTAAATAAGAAGTACACCTGAACCATTATCACCTGGAGAGTAGCTATTATACAGCTGTGATTGTATTCTTGTCAACATTAGACTCCAAACGTTTACTTTCTGCATCCGATACCAAGCGTAACATTTTTTTGCTCCTGGTAAGTTGTTGGTGTTGCTTTTAAACCTACTGTTTGCCTACGATTTTGTTGCCTATTGTGTAAAAATTCTCTATCGTGAAAAGCGTTTACGTGTTTGTTCACTACAAAGCTAGTGTGACGTCACAGGAATTCCTTTAGTGCAGCTGCGGCGAGGCTTTTGTCACGTGACGACCCGTTTCTCAAGCCAAAGTTGCCTTTAAAAGGGCGCCATATTTGCTGAATCACTGTCGTCAATCACTGCGTTAAGACTAATACGGACCACTGACTTCCATACGTGTAGTCTGGAGGAGTTTATGAATCGTATTTGGCGAAGGAACTCGCCATTGGTAGCACTATATCGCCACCGTAAAAGTGATGAGTTTTACAGCGGGATATAAATAGTTTATGAAATATACTCCTAGAGTGTATGGTGTATCCTCACAAGGCCAGTCTTTAATGCAGACTGCTTGCTTCGTTTACTCCAAGAGAATAGTTTGCAAGCGGGGTCGTAAAAACGGGGTGATTGGGGTTAAAGTGGCACTATCACCGATTGAAAGTCTGCGGAATCTGGCAATATCTGGTACTTGCTTGTACCAAGCCGAGGAAGTGAAGACAATGGCATTTCTTTTAACGAAACAATTAACAAGCCACAATCAACTTAATTTTTATTGTGGTCATCGTGGCTGAGAGGTGAGAGATCTCGGCCTGGTTGCTGGAGGATTGCGGATCTGGTCGAACCCTGAAAAAGGGACCTTGGCCCAGGGCTGCCGGCCAGGGTAGCGTGAGGGGCTACCATGCTCCTTCAGCGGCTATGGGAACTATTCTGGCTAATTCTGGACAATATTTCGGCCCCGACGATGATCGGTGGTTTCCAGGATCGAATCCCTGGGCTGGCACCTCCCTTTCCCTGATTTGATTTCTTCTTTTCAAAAAATAATCTGGCAAGTTCAAAATTGAGCTGGTTCAGCCATACAAGCATTAATTGCTTCGGCTGACATGCGGTTCGTCAAAATTAATTTATAAAAATTTCTTCTTATTCAGTGAAAATTTGGTACGTCCTCGCGCACGTGAGAGCAGGCTGTAAAGGTTAACAATATCGTTGCCGCTAGATGGCGCTATGGTATTATCGTTTTTTTTTTTCAATCGGTGATAGTGCCACTTTAAAACTAGGCCTAACAGTAAAACAGTGAATGTAATTTTCAGCCCCAGAATCGTAACCGTTATCAAGGATTAAAAAAAAAAAGGTTGAAAACGTAAATCCGTATGGGGTACGTTCGAAAACTGACGATGGATCACGCCGTTGCCGTTGCATGATCCACGTTGCATGTTTTTAAAAGGATTTAAAATTTGAAAAAGTGGAGAGTGACCTCTTTTTGCCGAGGTCACTCTCCACTTCCTCTTTGTAATTTTTTTAAATTTTAAATACTTTTTTAAACTGTTCGAATTTTTGTTTTGACTTAGGCAGTTTTGCCTGCATTCGGCTACCTGTTAATTACACCTTTGTGCAATTTTAAGTGTATTTTGTTTTTATTCCCTTGATAACGTGCTGGAGTCAGCTCGAAACGTCGGGTTGTGCCAACATTGTGCACTTCGGACTTTGCTTTTTCAACATGCTCACATGAGATATCGTGCGGATCGTTGGAGATGTCGCATCGTATTATCGCCTGATGCTCCTTAACCTCAGACGGCTGTCAGTACATTAAGCGCCAAAATGGCCTCACTGCTTGTCACAGAGAAGTCGCAGATCTCACATCCTGGCTCTAGGACAGTTGATTTAACATCACCAAAATATTTTTTCCCCAAAAGAATGTCAATTAACGTCATGGCAGACGCGGAGAACTGGGGCGTGGAGCTGGGAGGCGAGATACGCAATTTCTGCCTCAGTCGGCCTTGGCTTGAGACATAAACCTTATTGCGCACGTCGAGGTATCTTAGACACAGTATAGCTGCGGATGAACACAAGCATGGACGAATCGCAACAAACGTTACATTTTACACACATATTTATTAGTTAAAATCCTTTGCAGCGTAATTTTTAACGTATGTTTTCCGTAAAAGTAAAAACTCTCCCTAATTCGACAAATGGCTGCCAGGGGTCAGGACTTAGTACAAACGGTTGAACATGGTCGCACCGGCTAATAGTTCGAAATGAAAACCAGAACAATGCGAGTCGCCGTAACAATCTTCAAGTTTTCATTTAACGTCTAAATTGTTATTCAGTCGGTGCAATTAAGACTTGGCTAATAGGATTAACTTTGGCGGCCTTTCCCTGGTTGCATGATATCACTACCTTCAAAGGCCGAGCCTTTTTGGAAACTTGGCAGCTTCTCATATACCAGTTTAGGTTTTGAGTGGATATCATAACTTTCATGGGCCTGTGAATGTACAAAAGGTCACACCGGCGTATCTTTACCGTATCTATTTTTCTGGAGAAATTTCATGTCTATAAATTTTCACAATGATAATTTTCGCATTTGCCAATGCCATTGAGCCGTTACATTAGCAAAATCGACTCGGTTTGGTTTATTGTATGTCCGTATTTCACATGCTTAAGTTTATTCAATCCCATTTTTTAACTCACTGGCTAACACACCCTGAATTTTGTTCGCTTTGCTCACTCAATCAGCGCATCCCCTGTCCTTAAATAATTGACCGTTACATCTGCCAGTTCCATCTGACGCTTCTGGTTAAGAAAGCCTCCAATTTTGTGATGTATCGGTTGATCCAACTGTGTTAATTTTCTAAGGATGTGTTGTATAGTCGAGCTGCCGTACTGTGTAATCCTGGTCAGTCTGACGATGGGTTAGCGGATGGCCATAAAGGCAGTCGTGTAGTATGCAACAGTTTGCCAGTGGATCAGTTCTAATGGGTCAGTTATATTTTAACCAGTTGGATGGAGTTCACATTCTTGTATATATCTTACCAACGGTAAATCCCCTCTAGCTAAATTCACGTGGCATAATGGCATAACAGAATGGCGTAATGACTTAAAACCAGTTTGCCAGTGGGTTATTTCAATGGGTCAACTGGTATGGAGCCGGGATACAAATTCCGCAGCTTCTTTCCCAGAAGACCTTGTGACAAAGAAGGGAATGTGAAGAGATAGTCTCATCATGGACATGGTCTCATTAGGACGTGTATGCATTGTAACCGTTCCTGCTAACAGATTCTTTGTTGCACCATGGCGTTTTCGGGATGACAAGGGCCATGTGGTGCCTCGGGCTCATGTCGTTGTGGCATGTTAAAGAACCTGGGTTTTCCGCTTGTATTTCTCCAGCTAAATTTTCCGTCTTATCGTCGTAGGACTGGTAACCCAGTATGGGTTGGTGCACCCTAAAAACAGACAACAAACAACGACAACACAATCTCTGGCTACGCAACACCACAGTTAAATTCTGGGCTAGCGGTGCAATATTTATAGTGTGCGCGGCGTATCTTGAGTTCTGCACTTATTTTGTAATCGGCTACGTCTTCCTGGAGGGGACGGCTTTAACCGACGGACGCCATTGTTTTTGTAACTACTTTGGATATCAACAAGGCACTCTGCGACCAAACGCGTACATTCGATTATTTGTGTTCATTCAGGGGCGAACTCAAGAGGGCCGTGGACACGCTAAGAAAATATGGTCGAAAGGAAAAGACTTACTGGGCAGTGGAAACGGAGAAAGACAATACTTTTTAACCGTACACTGTAAAACATGTGCTTTAAAGTAAATGCGTTTTAGATTTAAGCCTACAAAATGTTTTTGGACGTTTTTTGTAGCTGAAAAACACACAAAAGCGTTTGCAAATTCCATGGGCTGAGAAAAAAACCTTTCATGTTCAGTGTTGCAGATGTGATGCGCTTAAAATAAAACACTAAACTTTAATTTGTAACATTTTATAAACACACCCTTAAGCACATGCGGCGAAGAAAAAGTGTTTAAAAGAAAACAGTAGTGTTTTTTTATTACAACGCGTACATTTTTTTTTATTTAATATTGTGTTTAACGAAGCCGCACATCGTGTTAAAACACGTCTGTTTTATTTTAAAAACTCCCGTCAGTACATGTGTTTTAAACACGTGTTTAAAAAGTGTTGTACACCGAACCCTAGTATTTTATTTTGCCGGCGTTAAATGCATTTAATTTCTGCGACACATACATATAAATGCTAATGTTTTGAAAGGTTTAATTTCTCAAAAAAAAAATAGCTTACTGGTGGGGGGAAGGAGGGGGACGATTCGTAATTCAACATGTTTGATCTTTAAATGCTGACGAAAAATAAGAGGGGAGGGATCAGGAAAAACACTGCCCAGAGTGCACCTTGCAGACAACAGAGACGGGCGTACGCCACGACTAGACAGTCGATGATAATGTCAATTCATTCTCTGTGTGGCCCGAATAAATTTGTTTAAAATGGAACGTCCACAGACTTAAAATAGTGCCGCTTTTTAACTCAGTTTGGTCCAAAGCAAATACAGGTATTATTTCAGAAAGGCTACCACAACGTTTAAACCAACATGTGCCAAATTAGTTTCTTTTTGTCCTACAGGGCAGTTTGGTTTTTAAATTCGGGATGCAGTGACTAGTTATACCTCAATTTTAGGCTTAAGAGTCGCTTTTTTTCCCCAAAAAATACAGAACTTTAGGGACATCATTTTCATCAAATTCTGGATCTCCAACATTTTTTTTGGGGGGGGGAGGGGGTAGGGGTAGGGTCGTGCGACCTCAAAAATTATCCCTGCCTATCAGGCCTGGATTGGTCTTCTTAATATTGAATTGACAAAAGTATCCAAATAGGACATCGCCATTTCTCTTCAGACATGGTTATCACCCAGCTTTTTTTTTTTTGTTTTTTTTTTTTGCAGTCCCTGATCCATTGACCCAGAGACCCCTTGACCCAACGTAACACACAGTGGCCCATTTACCAATCACACCCACTGACCCCAATTTAACGATCATGTTGACCCACTCACCGACTCAATCTCTCCCACTGACCCAACTTGACCTAGTGAATCATGTTGACCCACTGATTCAATCTCACCCACTGACGCAACTTGCCGTAGTGAATCAAATTGACTCACCGGCTCAATCTCACCTATACTGACGTGTGTGTAGCCACCTATACCGCAAACCACTCATAACAATATTCAGTTGAACCCTGTGCCAGGATCTTAATAAATAAAACTTAACAGACGTCGTAGCTTGCATCTTTATACATGTGACTCACTCAAAAAATGTGACAAAAAATGTAACCCATTGACCCGTTGACCTATCTCTGCTCAATAGGATGGCGTGCACAGCGAGTTCAAACGAGCCCCTGCAACACATCTCAAAGCAAGCATTGTTCAGACACGGCGGCGAGTTAACTATATGTTTGGGATACGTGGGTGAACTTGCCACATTGTAAGCTAGTGAGATTAATGACAGTTTTTTTTTTTAATTCAAGGCAGATCAACGTGAATTTAAGACGGGATCAGAAGCAGAGAAAATGGAAATCGAAACACAGAGGGCTTTAACCACAAGCGTTTGGACGCAAGTTACGAGTAAACTCGGGCGGGGGATGGGATTTTATAGTAAGATTTGCTGCTTATCTCAGTCGTAATTGTAGTTCATGGTTGCGAAAATGCGTAAAACGGTTTTCAGTAAAGGAGTGTTCTTATTAGAAATATTCTTCTCGGTGCGGCGGGAATCGAACACCAGAGTGCACCTTGCAGACAACAGAGACGGGCGTATGCCACGACTAGACAGTCGATGATAATGTCAATTCATTCTCTGTGTGGCCCGAGTATATACCAGAATTACATAAAAGCGGGTCACGTTATGCACGCACAATCGTCGTGTTCGTGTGTTTCTCAGGTTCCGGTAAGGCTGCACGTGCCTATGTTCAACCCCCCCCCCTCTAAGAGGAATTAAAACTCCCGAATTCAATATTATCTGCATATGCATTGACCTCAAACGTGTTCAACACATAACTATCCAATAATGAATACATGCGTTTTGAGTGTTTTCATTATTTCGATTAAAGTGGCACTATACCGTCGATTGAAAATCGGACTATAATACAGCGGCGCCATCTAGCGGCAGTGGTGTTATGAATCTTTACAGCTTGCTCCTTTACAGCTTGCTCGAATGCAGGAGGAAGTATCAAATTTACACTCAATAATTGAGGAGGCTAGTGGCTTGTTTGTTTCGTAAAAAGAAATGACGCTGTGCTTTCGTTCGCTTGATGCGAACAAGTGCTAGATAGGGCTAGATAGCCTGTTGCCAGATTTTGGCAATTTTATCTAAACACAGCTGAAGGAGAAACGAAGCTGCCGCTCCTTAAACGTCTTCAAGGTCTAAATATTAACTTAGTCCCTATCCAGGAAACGCAAATAGAAATCAGAGGTTCTCCCGAGTAAGGCCGCTATATTCGCTGACTCACTGCCGTCAATCACCATGAACATGCAGTAGAGACGTCTAACGGGTGTTTTGGAAACTGACCGACAGCAAGAGGACAACATGTCGGATTTTCGTAGAAGAGGCTAGAGTGATTATATACCTTACGGACGTCCCAGATGTTAGTCTTATGTAGGAAAAGGCCGTTTTCCATCATAGGCGTCGATCTGGAGGTGACTCGAAGCGTCCCCCCTTCCATGTTTTGAGTTCCGCATTAACGAAAGAATCTTTCGCCAACCCCAAAATGGCTGCAGTAGCAGTTAAAAATAACACCTGAGTTACTCATCTGTGTTCCAGTAATATGACAATGAAATCACTCAACAACTATAACTTTTCTTTTGTGGCAAAAATCCTAGAAAAGCTAGGTAACCCCAAACGTAATAAAGGTAGTGGTATAGCCTAAACATCGAAATTGGTAAAGTAGTTCCGGAGTTACGGGGCCCGTAAGTGACCGTTTTCATTATTTTACATTTTTTGAAAAACATTGTAATTAGGCAACAATACTAATCAGCCAACGACGGCCTGAAGGTGTAGGCTGAAGATTAAACAGGTGCTAACAATGCTGGTGAGCCAACAATTCACGCTCATTTTAAGGAAGCGCCTCGGGAAAGCATGATCGTTATTACGCATTAGTTTTTTTTTTTTTGTGTGTGGTTTGACGTCAACCTCCCACATTAAACCTAAAAATTCCGTGCCTTTTTGGCTTCCGATGTAGGCTCTTGTTTTTATCTGATGCTTTTATTCAATTACTTCAATTACACTTGTTTTCAAGTAACCACGCAGGAAGTCTGCCGTTTAAGGGCAGACCAAAGGCCAACTAAAATAGCTGTTAGGGACCGCTCAGAATTTGTCAGGGAGGGGGGGGGGGGGGGTAGGTGGAAGTTTGTGGTGGAGCCCTTCCAAAATTTGTTAGTCAATCCCCTAAACTCGCACTACAATTTTTTTGGTTCCCCTTTGAAGAGCCGGTTTTTTTAGGAGCACGCCCTCCTGCCAAAAAAAAAATCGAAGCATTTATAGTTGATACCCGTTTCTGTTTACTCATATCCATTCCCGTGCTTACTAAACATAAACAACAGACGAAATATATATGAAGCTCTTACATCATCACACATTAGGTATGCAATTACGCTACGACAACCGATGGACCTTTGGAAAGGGCTGCAAACATTTTTAAATGAAACTGCAAAAGTGGCACACTAACACCATAAATTATTGACTGCAGGATGCAATAGGCATAATCATGCCAAATACCAACTATAAATGGTGTCTCTGCAATTTCTTTTGTCTTTCTAATGTCAAAACCTATCATATAGAAACTCTTACGTCGAAACTGGGTTAAGGTATATATTAATTTTTAAACGCTGATGCTTCGTTCATGGAAAGGGACAAGCAGATCAAGTACCCAGAGAGTAGCTGAGTCCAACAAACTCCACTCACATTTACATTTATAGAAACTACTAGCATCGTACCCGGCTTCGCCCGGGGATTTCTTTGACCCGTGGTTGTTTCCCAGTATTTGCTCGGTGCTGCGCGATCGTTCACTGCAATAGTAAATTTTTCTTTGTGTAACACTCCCCTTTTCCGTCAAATAGTGGGTGTAACATAAGCACTGCCCCACGAACGGGCATTCCCCGTTCAGGCCCCTCTCCACTCCCAGTAGCGTGCGAAAAATAACTGTCCTTCGTACATGACGTCATTTAAGACATGCCTTTGCGATGACCGCGCAGAGCAAATTGTTAGTCGAGGCAACAATGTGCCAATGTCAACTTCTTTTCAGGGCAACAACGTCCCAATTTGACCTTCAAGCCAAAGAATTGACACACTCCCACGTTTCCATTGTTCCCCTTCCGGGGGTCGTCGTTGCGGTTGCTTCTTATCTGCTACGTGACTTTGGTTTATAATGTAAGGTCTAAATTTTTGACTTTCATAGCTCGAAGGAGTTGTTGG
>JAHWFP010017804.1:4817-18390 GCA_023313725.1 Lithobius niger | reverse complement strand
TCGAGATAACGAATTGGTTATGTCGAGATAACGGTCCTAATTTTTTTGATTTTTTTTTTGTGTCCTCTACAGGGCTCCGTAGTTTCATGGCCCCAACAACAAAAATTATAATCATTTTCAAGGTTTTTCAAGCCTTGAATTTTCGGTTTTCAAACTTAACACTCTTCGAGGAATTCAAGGCCGTGTATGAACCTTGATTTGCGCTTTTCCATCTCTCACCTTATGAGGCCAATTATGGAACGACTAATGGTAACTATTTTCCGGTTTAACCCATGGAAAGCATACGCTGTATAGATTTTAAATTAAAAAAATAGATGCGAAAAATACCACTCGTGTCACGAATAATCCAGGCATGCGTCAAATTCGCATGCACCAGCATTCAACGACCTTGAAGAGAAGA
Source organism: Lithobius niger (assembly GCA_023313725.1). Taxonomy (NCBI): domain Eukaryota; kingdom Metazoa; phylum Arthropoda; class Chilopoda; order Lithobiomorpha; family Lithobiidae; genus Lithobius; species Lithobius niger. The sequence goes on along the minus strand of JAHWFP010017804.1, from coordinate 17,990 downwards.
AGGAGACGACTTCTTCAAGCCAAGGCCCACTGGGTTAGAAATCGAGGGTCTCGTCTCCTGGCACCAACGTCAGTTCAGAAGCATGTTAAGTCGTAGGTGTTTAGGCGTATTAATTACAAAGTGTCAGTAGCCTAGTTTTCGTACCCCCTTCTAGTCGGGACTTGCCGGGTTAAGCTTCGCTTGCGACTTTTTTTTTTCGTGTTGGTATGGAAACTGTCTCCAGTCGCAAAAGTGCCTGTTTACGTGGTTTTGCAATGGGTTGTGCTGGTTGAATTTGCGGTGTGTAGTTAACGACAGGTCGGTCATTATGTAACGTGGTGGACATAAATGTGTCACTTGGTGGATTAGGGGTGTTAAGTGTTAGATTATCAAAAAAGTGTGGGTTGTTAAAAAAGGATGGGTTATCAAAACAGTGGGTTAACCCACGGTGACGTGTGTGGGTTTTTAGATTAACGCCTTTTAGCGTTGCTTTAGTAAAAATCGGGCAGTGTTGAATCACCTGGGCTGGAGCCAGGGAACGAAACCCACAGCTTCTCTCCCAGGATGACCTTGTGACCAGGATTGAATTATGAAGTGATGGTGATGTAAAGTCGATGAGTTAGCGTGACGTCACACCTTATCATTAAAACACATATCCGTGAAAATGAGTGGTTAACCGGCAATAATTGCTAGTTTACTCGAAACGGGAAAGTCCAAAGTCTCGGGGGGTAAAGAAACATCACTTGCGCTTCGCGCTCATTAGATTTTCCGGCCGCCTCGACATTGGACTGCCCATTTCTCGCAAACGAGCAATTATTTCTGGCTAACCGCATATTCCTCACGGATATCTGTTACTTAAAACTCTGGGGACGGCCTCGCCATTCGGTTGTAATAAAATTGTGCGCCGAAATATCGGTGAAAGTGTTTATTTACTCGTTTAGGCATCGGCAAAATTTATTGCTCACTGTTCAGATCTTCAGATCTGAGATACATTTTTGGCCAGGAAATCGTGTATACCATTGAGGTGACTGCTTCGCGGAACTGTTTTCTGTTTCGGGGAAGGGAAGGGTTGAGGAGAACGCGGGAGCGGGGAGGTGGGGTGGGGTGGGGTGGGGGGTGGTATATGTAGGGGTGCGAATAACACCTTGTCCAAAGCCGCTGCTCCGGATTCTTTTATTGCCTCGCGTGCACGTTTGATGCCACCTCGCGCGGCGCATTACGTCCCGGGTTTACGTTACCAGCACATCGAATTTGAGTTGTTGGGAGTAGGCCTAAGAGAAGATCCTGATGGCTAGCCTGGGAGGCCATTATCTGGCTTTCGTTTCCGAGTCCACGTGCCAGGTGCGACAAGGTGGGCTCGTATCGCTGCCCATTACCCGGGCGAAGGGACAGGTGGGAACCGATCGACGCTGCCGGCCTGGCGGAGCTCGTAAATCCGCCGGAATGAGCGGGTTTTGTCAAACATAAAACCTTGTTAAGTTGTGTCTCCTACTTCTTTTACGAGGCATTCCCGGTCCAGGCTTTTGTTGTTGTATCCTCCAAACTTTTTATTTGGGGAGATGGTTTCGTAGTGGTTTTTTTTTTTCGGGGGGGGGGGGGGGGATGGGAGTCGGGGAAATCCTTTCACTCAGAGAGGAGAATCGGCGTTTCATTGACGTGAATCAGATTTCGTGTTGGTAGGACTGAGTGTGATGGTGCAAAGTGGCCTAATTTTTTTTTTTGGGGGGGGGGGTTGCGGGAAGGAATTGAGGCTTGAAGGCGCGTCGACAGCATTAGCGTCAACCCCAGTCACAGTGCATTGGTCCGGGTTGCCACTGCGACACACATTGAGATGGCTAGCAAGTTTATCTCGCATGGCAGAGGTCTCGGGTTCGATCCTGATTGCAGCCATCACCAGCATTTTCTGGAAGAAGAGGGCCCTGTGATGCATCGTGCTCATGGCGATTGTGGCGTATAAAAGATCCTAAAATTTTCCACGGAATTTCTAGAAAACATTGTCCTCTATCGCCTTCTGGCTTTGGCTGAGCATGAGTGAGTGATTTTATTCAAGTTGGACTTCTTCAGGTTTCAGTGCCAAAAGTGGTACCAGATTTTTTTCCGACGTGGAGTTTTGAGATTTATCCCAGCTTGAGGATAATTATGGGGGAAAAATCGTAGACTCTCTCGGTTGGCGTGTACTGGTTGAATTTGTCCTTCAATGGTCTTCAGCCATTTGTAAGACGTAAGTCTGATGAACGAGGTCGGATTCATTTGATATGGTAGGCCTATTTGAGAGTAAAAATACCCGAAATCCCGAGAGGACGGACGGGTTTCTTTGCTCCACCTTTTCGTCTGCCTCATCTGAGGGGAGACGCTAGAGGTTTTTAAAATTTTAATTGTTTCAATAATGTTCTAAAAATTTTTAAATTTGTGTGAACTTGAATGGACTCCTCCTTTTGAACCTGTGTAACTCGGTGGTAAACTGCCATGTGTTTTTAGTATTTTAGTATTTTATTGAAACCTGATGACGGAGTATGTTTATCTCTGAAACGTTGTTGTTTTGTTTATTTTGTTGCACCAGTAGGCTTTTATTTAACTCAATTGGTGAGAAGGACGCATGCCTGGACTAATCGTAGGCCGAGTAGTATTTTTTTCACGTATCAGTTGGGTTAAAACCTATTCAGCGTATTTTAGTGTGGGTTACCTCAGAAAATAGTTACGACGAGTTGGCCAATGGGGTCACGACCCAAAACGAGAGATGTAACATGTGATAACTTATCACGTTATAAAGTAAAAGCCAGAAGGTACACAAACATACATAAAAACTCCGACGTTTCGGTTCATTTCAGAGCCATTATCAAGAGTAAAAGATAAAAACAATTACAAACAACACAAGAAAGCTATGAGTCAAGCTGCAGGTAAAATGTCCATCTTCGCACGGCAAAACTGGCTACGATGTGTTAAAAACGGGTTAAAAACGGACAGAACCGTACAAATTTTGAAAATTTAAAACTACAGAGTACTTCGGTTAGTGCTTGCGGCTACAGCACCAAACGAAGTCACAAACGCACAAGATAAGTCCCCTCTAGTTTTAAATTTTAAAATTTGTACGGTTCTGTACCTTTTTAACATGTCGTAGCCAGTTCTACCTTGCGAAGATGTCGTTTTTACCTGCAACTTGACTCGTGGCTTTCTAGTGTTATTTGTAATTGTTTTTATTGCTACTCTTGATAACAGCTCTGAGTTTAGCCGAAACGTCGGAGTTTTTATGTATATGTTTGTGCATTTTCCGGCTTTACTTTATAACATTCTGCAAGTGCTTTTAAGTTTAATAACTTATCGTGGACACTCCGTGGTGCCTTACGGACCATTAAGCCGCCAGTGGGGGGGGGGGGGGGGGCGGGGGGCTCTCCTTTATGTCTCTAATGATTTAGTGCAATTCAACCGAGTCAAAAAGTGTGTTAATAAGTGTTTCTTTTTTCTTTTGCAGGTAGGATAATTTTATTGGTTACATTCCGTGGTTCTACTGACTATAGCTTGAATGACACGAGAGCAGATGGAAAACTTGATGTTTTGACACCAAAAAGTAAGTCTTTCCGACGTAGCTTTAGTTTGCCTTCAGTCTGTTTAAGTCTTTTTTGCAGGGTTCCCATCACTCTGGAAAATCGGAAAAATCTGGAAACCTTAGGGAATTTAGGCTACGTTTAAAACTCGGGGAAAACTCAGGGGAAAAAAACAAGCTGCACTTTGAAGCACACCTACACAGCTACAAAACCTTGTCAACAAGAACGGGGTACAACAGGCGCCGCCATATTTCTTCCATTTTTAAAATTGTTGTTTTAATCTGAAATTGCTCTTATGTTCTTTATATATAGGGGGTTACAATAATTTTGCAAATAAATAAATAAATTTATTGTAGGATTGGCCTCTCGCCAATCCTAATCTCAGTTTGCCGTATATCGTCCTAGATCTCACTCAGACGAGAACCGGAAGTTGGCTGCCGCCATTTGACGTTACTGACGTAGGCTAAAGCGCCGGAAGGCACGCTGCTTGCGAAGGTTTGGAATGCATTGTATCACAGCCACCTACAGTAAAGGCCGGATCAGCTTTGCCTTCCACAATACTCCGCTAGAAGGCGCGACAAATACCGACGCCACAAGTTTGTCAAGTGCGTCATCGGTTGACAGAATTTGGAACCCTCGTCGGTTAGTTTGAAATTTCGCCACTTGGTGAAGAGATGGCAGCACCTAGCAAACTTGCGCTTCCTTCTTTGTCAATGGTTGATTTTACGCGCCTAATTTGTCTAGAACTGATCCGGCCTTTACTGTAGGTGGCTGTGATTGTATCTAAGTACAGTTGCGACCCCCTGGTTACCACATGCCAAAAACCTCCACAGTACCAAGGACACCATACAGAAAGGTTTGCAAACGTTTCTCTGATCTCTTCATCCTTTTCCTCTGTAATCCAAAGACCCGAGGAGGTCGAAATACCATTTCAGTTCTTCTTCTTCTCTCCTTTATTCTGTTAACCCGTTTAAGGCTGACAACGCGCCCAGTATTCAAACGCAGACCCAGTTTCTTTTCTTTTTAGTTTCGTTCCTTCTTAACTTTTTTTACGGCTTTTTCTTAGATGTCGTTGCACCAATATCGGGTTCAGCAATCACTTTGTACCCGTAGGGTGGTGGCGAGAGTTAGACTTCGTTTTCTTTTCCTCCGTTTCGTCGGGTGCACCAAAAAGGCGGCTCGAGCCTATGAAACGGAATGGTTCTTCCAGCTGTGGGGGCAGATATTTTCTCCCCCGCCGCCCCCCCCCCCCCACTTTCAAATTCCCTTCCTATTCATAGTTCCTCAGGCCCGTTGTTTCACGCTTTAAATATAAGGGTTTCCATAAATTTGGGCTTTGTTTGGAATTCGCGTGCCGAAATTCGATGATTTTTTTATTATTTTATTTTGGTTCGTGTTTGTGTGCAGACGATTTTTTTTCCTTGTTTTTTTTGGCAGAACGAAACTGTTTTTCTTTTTTCGATGTTGTTAAAAACTGGAGGTAATGTTTTCCAGATCACGGTTTTTTTCCATTTCCTCCTCTCTCTCCCCCCACCCCCTCCCCTCCCCCGGATGTGGTAGTTTTGTTGGGGTCGCGCTGGGCTTATATGGATTTATTTTTCTGTACCTAAGAACAGACATGTTAAGTACAGAAAAAAAAAGAATAATTTTCTCGTGTGGGAAAAGACGAATAAAATACATCGAAAATATTTTTTTTTTAAATAAATAAAAAAAAAACGGACTACATCTCCCAGCACCAGCAAAGAAAGCTGATTGTAGTTGCCGGTCAATAATAATGGGTTTATCATAAACGTAATTCTAGCACGGATGTTGCAGAAATCGGCTTACGTTCGTGGTTCTGTTGGATGCTATTTATTTAAATTTTAGTCTGTTTTCTGCTTCTGTATTCTTGGTTCTCGCATCACCGTCGGGGCCTTTCCGTAAATGATGGTGTAGAGCAGCGGCGACGATAACACCATATTGGCTACGAGGCTTGCACCTAGAGAGATAGCTACAAGGTGCACTGGATTCAAATGGTGGTAAAAACAACGGCACTTCTATAATAGTCAAGGCAGTGCTTTGAGAGCCGATTTGTTAGGCCTAAAAAACGTTGTTTTCTCCGATACCTTATGCTGCGAGGTTGGAATCGGAAAACAAAAGATTACAATTGCTAAAAATTTCAGCAACTGCCAACAAATCGAAAAAATCGCGCGTTTTGGCCCTTTCCTCTAACAGCATTGGCTTCAGTATGGCTTCTTTTTCTTCCTCCATGTTTTTCCGGTGCCCCTTGCAGCTAGCCCAATTACTGGCTCCAGCATAGAGTTATATATATAATAATAATACGACGTTATCGTTACTGCTGCGTAACTTTACCACAAATCAAGTAGTCAATAAACACTAATCTCTAAATAATACAGAGAGTCAAAAAAAAAAGAAAAAAAGATAATAGCACAACAGCAACAGTTATACACTAAAATTAGCTATTATCCTGTAGAGCATTTCTTACGGACTTCCATGGTGAGACGTGGTTAGGATTCAGTCCAACGATTTTCGAAACAGTACTTAGTCTTACTCTGCCAATAGTAAATGTTAGGGTAAAACTACTCCCTACTTTGAACTATTACCGAGGGTGCGTCGTCAATAAACCGAATGGTAGGGCGTCACTACCCAAGTATACATTTCTGAGTGGTGCCACGGAGATGAAAAGTAATTGGCGTCACTAAAACAAAATGCTTACGATATTAACTCATCCATTAAAAAAATTGGGGTAGATCAGATTAGGTGATTAAATTAATTTTAAGCTGGATCAGAACTGGGTGACCAAGTTTTCGTTTCATTAATCCAGCATTCAGTTTACAGACGGGTTGTAGTGACAAGTGGAGCTAAATGGTTTTAAATATAATAATAATAATAAAATACAATTTGCTGACTTGAACGGTCAGTGAGACAGAGAACAGGGTGGGTAGACCCACCACTTAACGCTTAGCCTCCCGTAAATAAAATCATTAAAAGAAAACAAAAAGCTAGCTGTAAAATACAAACCCATTAGTGGTTATAATACATTGGCCGCAACAAATGCTGGCGAAGATTAGCCTTGTTCAACCCACGTTTAAACCCCTCCACCGAGACGTGGCAGAGACAACCACCTCGGGAAAGGCATTCCAAACGAGCGCAACACGACATGAGAAGAAATATTTTCTGGTATCGAGACGACAACACTGACGAATAAGCTTGAGGTTATGCTCTCTAGTCTTAGTAAAAGTTTGAAGTTCGAAAAAAGGAAGCTCGACCGGTAGAAGATGATAAAGAATTTTGCAGTTTAAGATTAAATCCGCCTTTAGTCTACGGTGTTCCAAAGAATCCAACTCGAGCCGTGCAAAGACGTTCCTTGTATAGGTCAAAGAATGCAGACCAGGCAATGATTTTGTAAAGCGCCTTTGTACGGATTCAACCTTGTTCACATCCTTTAAAAGACGAGGAGACCAAGCCTGACTTGCAAACTCCAACGTCGGACGAACATAAACTTTATACGCCCACAGCAATGTTTCCCAGTTCCCAGACGTAAAGCAGCGGCGAACAATAGCTGCACGACGATTCGCGGATGTTATGTGGCAGCAGTGGAGTGAAGATTTGAGGTCAGACTTTAAGAAGATCCCCAAATCCCTCACCAAATCAATCAGATCCAAAGACACATTTACCAATCCTGTAGTCAATTAATGTGGGCGTTTTCCCACATGCAGGCGCGTACATTTGTCAGTAGCCAATGGCAATTGGCACGTTTCCGACTAAACTACCACCCCATCAATACTTTCCTGCAATGAGACAGCATCCTCAGAGACCTCAGTTTTGTGTTAACGAGAAGCTAGCCAGTCGGATTGGATTGAATCTCCATCCATGGTTCAAATTTCTTGTAACGAACTGAAAACTGTTTGAGTCGAACACTAAATCAGTCCTCCATCTTCAAATATTGCCCAACGCACGAGTTCTTCGCCATTTCCGAAGGCTTTTTCACTATTAATATGGTTGAATGACGCCATCGATACTGCTAATTTTAAAGCCAACCCAGGCTGGCTGCTCGAGGCTGCATCATGGTGCGAGATGGTGTAAGAAAGACGTCAAAATCAATCGATAAATGCAAACCAACCATTATGATTGCAAGCAATTTTGACCTTGTAGGGAAGTAGTAACAAATCGGTTTCGCACGAAATTTTCTTCTGTCTGCTTAGGGCTTTAGTCTTCTGTACAGCCGAGCTGGCTGAATAGACCATTGCAGCGACTTTGTCCGCCCATCCTTCACTTTTTTCAACTTCATAGTGGTACTACTAGAGATGACGCGGTTTCCACCATTATATTCAGACATCAAAAGATACTTAAAAAACACGGCGTATTAAAACATTGCTGTTTCCTTGTAGCTAATAGGCTTAACTAAATGAAATAATGACATTTGATTGTCGCTTTTAAACCCTAAGGATAAAATCTAAAATGGTCTTAAAAGCTACTACATTTTTAACCGGCGATGGTTACTGCGTTTAGATTATATATGTATAATAGAGATCGCTATTGCAGTACGTCGATAGAGGTGTGCGCCTCAACATATTCGCAAGTGGCGAATGTGTACAGAAGACCGGTTCCGACTAGGTAACGCTGCAGCCCCTTGCTTATTTCAAGCTTTCCGCTCGCTTTCCGATGGGTTTGCTTGTTTGGCGCGATGCTATGCTGTCTTCGAGAGACTGACACATTTCGCCCTCTGGTGCCGTTGATAAAAGTAAGGTACTATTTTACCCCACGTTTTCGAGAAGCGGTGTTGCCTACGAATCTATCTACTTTGCGCCAAGCCTTAAATCTTCAACGCTTTTTCTGGACTGCGCAACTGCCTTCTTTCTGTTCCAACAATACTGACAAATACCAGCCCGAATTACCCGTCTCCCAGTCCCGGTTCTAACGTGGTGCTCCACAGTTTATATAAAAATACATTTTTTATACCCCTCATCCTAAACGCGATTGTAGCCTCCATTCGTTTCATATACGTTCAAAGACGAATGTTGTCATATCCAAGGACTTTTTCATTCCTCCAGGGTAAAATGAGAATTTATTTATCGTATTCCATTTCTTTCATTGCTTTTCAACTGCGTTGTAGCCGTCTTGATTAGTTGTTCAACTGCGTGCTTTTTGGGCCAGCAAAGGAACTTGCTGGCGCAAAGAAATTGATTTAAGACGTTCAGGAACCAGTGAATAATTTAGCAACAGAAAAGGTTTTTCTCGGTTGAAAAAAAAAAAGAAGCCGATAAAAATGCGACACAATCGTGGCAATGTGGTTTTTTTTTCTCCTTTTTTTTTTGCATTTTGACTAAACGAAGCGTTCGATGTTGACTTTCTTTCGTCGTGGTGTTTTGGATTGGGGTATGAGGGGGTGGAGGCGGGGGTGAATATTATGAAAATGGTAGATGTAGGAGCCCTCGATGGTAGGAATTCACCGATACTAACACGGCCAGTTTTGCTGCGGCCAAAAAAAAATGCGTGCGGTACCGGTGTTCGTTTTGGGATAACAACACACCATCCGTTGAAAAACTGAATCATCGATAACTTTAGAACCAGAAGAGAGAAATCCGTGCGGTTTACGGAATTTCAAGACCAGAGTTCGAGCAGGTTTTTTTCTGGGTTTGCTTAAAATCAGGCAATTAGTTTTAAGGAACGTCTTTTTTTTTAAATTGTAATAGTGTATCGGTTAGATGTCAAATCTGCATCGGTAGGATTATTGGATGGGATAGGCTAAAACTGGCACCGGACATTCCTAACTAACTGCCATAAGAAAATCCGTCGCAGCCACAATCATACATATATGTATTTGTATGATAGATAACTATTAATCATGTTCTGGAGTTAAATTTTCAGCTTAATCACCTTAGGTAGAAGGCAGAGCCCGATTTACCAAATAGGGGAGGTCGTAGCCAAAGAACGCCTCTTCCCCCCCCCCCCCCCCCACCTTTCTTTGCAAGCAATAAGACTTCTTAAAGGACTTGCGCTTTCGCAAATAGTGAACTGATGCGTTGGTGGACACTGCCCATACTAAAATATGCTAAATGCCAGGTTGGACCGAATTTGTGACTGGGGCTGGAGCTGGACATGGGGCTGGAGGGAGGGCCGAGTCGGAAAATTGGGCTTCTGGGCTACAGTCGGAAAAAGGAGGATCGAGGACAAAACTACCAAAGAGGAGGTATCACAAAAAGCGTTCTAACTTTCGGGCAAAATCGGGACCCAGTCAGGAATTAATGCTTTCACACTCCCCAGTATTTTGTCTTCGATGTTCTCTTGTGCCATGGCTATTTATTTATTCCATTTACCCCAATTTAAAGTCAGTTGCGATTTGGTTTAACTGATTTAGAACGCGAAGAACAGCGGTCTTCTTCCGTTTGTTTCTTTGTTCCTTTTTTGTTTTGAAGCACTTTTTTTTTACTCGTAAGTCCTTGTGTGGTTTGGATAAAGAAATACCCCTTACTACATTACCTGGCTGAAAAAGAAACAAGGAAATAGTCGAATTAACGTCATTTTCAATTGGTTAGGTTAGCTCGGGACAATGAGAGAAAATTGTACTAGGATCTCGTTAGGGTCTTTTGCATGCCACATTCGACATGAATACAATTGCATTTCCGAGGCCTCTGCCGAAATGACCAAGGGGTGGGCCTGAGTCGGGCTGTGGACCTCGGAAAATAACAAACATCTCGGAGTAAGGGATTAATGGCGACTACACTGAGATGGCGGGGGTGTCCCAACAAGATAGTGGTTGAGTTGTAAGATTTGTAAGGTGGTTTGGCTAGAGCCGTAATTAGGGGGGGGGGGGGGGGGGAGGCACTCCCCCCCCCGGGCACTGTCCAGAGGAGCCCCTCCCGTGGGTCCTCCGAACAGCCCACTTAGCATTTGAAAAAGTAGGAAAAAAAGAAATGAAGGAGGACAAATGCCTCAATATAAAAAATAAATAAAATGGACCTCAAATTATCTTTGAAAGAGGCCCCTTTCTTATGGTTTGCCCCGGGTCCTGAAAACTGTAGTTGCGACCCTGGGTTTGGCCTAGTTGTTTGAACTAATCCGATCAGTGTTTGATCAGTACGTCGAATGGGGAACGTGTTTAAGAAACATGGTTGCAACCCACCTCCTTCTGCGCTTATGAGACATCCCTTTTTTGTGCATTTAAAAGCGACTACGCATCTATAAGCATCCCATACACGAAGTTTCTTTTGCCGTTTTGTGTATTTGTTTAGCCATTTAAACAACCCTAAACATAAATTAGGCAAAACAAATACAAAAAAAATTGAAGAAGCTTCGCTTTGTTGTCGTGAGACGCCTAAAGACGTGTCCCGACAACCTCGGATCCGGTGTGTGGTGCTCAGCTATGGTTTTAGAAACGTCTGCAGCATGTTGAGACAGGTTTCGACAAAATGTCCTGTCGTGTGACGTTTTGTTGTCTTTCATAATCAAGCGAGAGGATAACCTCTGTTAGCCATTCTTGATTACCTATGCCACAGTATTTGCTTAGTTATACGCACATTTCAAGCCTATTCCCATGTCCGTGAGACCTCTGTGAGCGGCGCTATACTCGGTGTCAGGCAAGCCCTCGTCCCCTGGCAGATTTTAAGTCCAACCACAACTCCGTGAGACCTCTGTGAGCTGAGCTATTCTGAAAAAAACCCTGCGACAGCCACTTCGAAAAAATGGCTGAGTCCCACAGCAGGTCAAAACGGTCGGGGCTCAAACTAATTTTACTTCACTTTCTTGTACAGTAGTGACTTTACAAACGTGCATTATTAATACATAATTATAATGTGATTTAACCGTACATTCACCATAGAAACCTTTACCCAGAAGTACCCACTAAGTTTTCCTCCGGATAGAAGAACCTTTTTGTTCGGAAGTATAGGTAAGCGCTCAGGTTTCAAACCAAGTAAATACTGCAATTCGTAGTAGTCTATACAATCTTCTGACTGTACCACCATGAATACATTAACTTGCTGGAGGGGGCTCAGACGTTGTCATCTTGCCTGCTTATGAAAGACAAGCTCATATACGAAAATAGACTTAGGCAGCCAAGCTCCCTACTGCTACAAAAGTTTCCACTTCCTTCCATCTTTAGTCTTGTACTGCAAGCTAGGGCATTAGTGGGCCTCACTTCCTTGATGCTATGGCTCCATATTATGGATTGTGTATATTCTGTATTAATGATAATGTATCTCAGTCATGCTGTGTACCTTCATGCATGGTTTTAACCTCGGAAATCAGTGGTCAAGGTGACTCAGGCCACTAGGGGTGCCACTAGGGGTGGCTGCTAGCATAGGTGCCACTAGGGGTGGCTCGTGGGATACTAGGTGTTCTGTTCCCAGTTTAATTGGTGGTGTGTGTGTGCACCTTACATGCACACAATTGTTTGAGTAACTACTCTATTAGTCTGGTACTATATATTGCCAAGTGCTGGTTGGTCGATCTTGGTGTACTGTGCAATTACCTCCTATTTTACAGCCAATTAGGTGTTCCCATGTAAAGTACCCAATGTAATATATACTTGTGTGATGCAGTCATTAAATGCTTGTTACCAACCGTCCACACCTGTTTGTCCCTTTCTTGTAGTTAAGGATAGTATGCTAGATTAGAATGAGAAATTTGTTAGAGTAGATACACATCAATTGGCGACGAGGGTGCGATTCGAATACACATCACTAGGAAATGCTACAGGAAGTACCTAGCAACCCTTGTGGTGTGCTGGCAGAAGCTCTGGGTGTTAAAGGCCCTGCAGTCCCCTTCAGCCTCACTCTGGAAGCTAGCCCCTAACCAGCAACAACTCTTCCTGAACTACAGCTTAACCTAGAGCATCCCTGATCCAGTGACACCATCTCCTAAGGAGAGACCACATGGCCCTGGAAGTGAACCCTGAATTCAACTATTATCCTGGCTTTCATTCTTGAAGGGGGCTTAGTGGGGTAGCAATATTGTTAAACAGAGGAGAGAGAGGGGGCGACTTAGAGTGTTTCGAGATTAAGAGAGGAAACCGTGATGTCAACTCTTTTAGAATTCTTTAGGCCCGCGACTAGAACCAATCTTTGGGGAAACTTCCTGAAGTGCCAGGAACCCCACGCAAGACTCGCTGTCTGAAAGAATGTCTTCTGTGTGTATGACATTAGTGAATGGAATGCTCTTCCCGATGAGGCATGTTTGGAAACACCATAGACAAATTCAAGGCAGCCTTCGACAGACATATACGCTGCCTGTAATCCTCCTATTTTCTCCCCCCCCCCTCCTCCTTTTCCCTCTCTTGCTTATTCCCCTTTTTTGCTACAAGTCACTGGCTTTGCTGTTTCCCCGGTATTAAACTAAACTAAACGAGCTTAGTTTACTTTAATACCGATTGCATGATTTCTGGTACGAATACACGGGTTTCCTCCTTCATACTAGACTTACTAGTAAGTAAATAGTTTTACCACCCCTGGCGAACTGTATCGGATTTATCACCCGATGGGCGATATCCGCACGAGAAGGATGGAGGTCACGACGCGGATTGCCATGTAAGCGGTAGCGCCTTCATAGCTGCGTTTTTTATGCAAACTTTGTCGTCATGTTTGCAACATTTTGTATTGACGCAACCCAGGTTTGCGGCTGATACCATGTGAAGGGGGGGGGGGGGGGGGGG
>JAHWFP010017801.1:0-16914 GCA_023313725.1 Lithobius niger | reverse complement strand
GGGGGGGGGGGGGTATCAGTATTTAAGAAAATCCCGGAATTAACGTGACTGCGCGTCGATACAAGTCCGCGCCCCCACAGCCACGCCTCCTTAATCAATTACAGTTCTTCACTTTTATTTTTGAAGAACAAAATAAAATAAATAAGAATGAAAGTGAACGGTCGTACTGAAACTCCCCCTACGTCCCAGCCCCCACGTATCAGACATGGATGCGTCAAAAACAAATATTTCTCCAAATTTGGGGTTCGGATCCCTTCCTGTGTAACATCCAATATTCAACCGGATCCAGAATGACTCCTCTTTGCCTTTAAATTGCGCGAGCACGTTTCGGTATTGATGTTTCTTATTCTTATCGATAGCATTATTTTGGGGATAGGGAAGCCCGAGATGTATCTTTTACCCACGAAACCCGATAGTCGGCCATGTTTTATTCAATCCGCACCAGCTGGGGGATTTCCCCTCTTCTACAAAAGGGGAAGAATACCCCTACCCCCCTTACTTTTAAGTCTGCAGCCCCCACCCCTCCCCCTTTCCCTCTCTCGTCTTTATTTATCTTCAGCCTCTTTTATTCTCCATCCCAGATCCATAAAATCGACCGTTTTTCTCCAGAAGATTTTAGTCGGTCGGTCGTTTTTCCTTCAAATTACAAATACGGCCCGGATCGGCTTATTTCTCGTGAACCGTGAATGATACCGTTCTTAACGTCTATTGTCGTCTATAGTCCTTCCGCTGTCTTCGATTTTATTGTTTTAAATGCGCAGGAAAGTGGGTAAGAAACTTGAGTTAGACCGTATTGTTTAATGCTTAACTGCGGTCGCTTGTCTCTATTCAGTAGCGTTAGCATCAGCGTGGGTCTGATAAAGTGGTAAAAGTTGGAGTTTGCGTAAGATAGGAAATAAAGAACTAAACGCTTTGATTTAGTCCACGTGAAACCTTACTACACCAACCATTTTACACGCAAATACAATGAAAGCTAGAGCCCAAATTTCAAAATATTTCGTGCCCAAAGGAAGAGTACTCGACTACCTTCTTGGCTAAATTTGTCAGTGTTCTTCAGTCATGTCGACTACGAGGGATTTCATTATTACGTTCCAGGGCATTTTCCAGATTTCAAGGACTCGCACAAGCCCTGAATTACCTGTGAGCTGTGCTGTAAGCACACTACGGCGATTAGTTTTTTAACGTTTTCCAGCGACTTCGTTTAGACTGGTAGAATGCACCAATTATTAGCTGATCTGTCGTGTGCAAAAGTAAAAATGGTAAAAACAATTGACTACAGCAGTAAGGTTTCACGTGGACTAAACAGTACAACAACATGTAGTATCTGAAACCTTACAGGAAAGTTTATTTGTATTCCTTTGTCGGTTTTGACTTCGGATCAGTTAATTAACCTTACCTTAAGCATCAAACGAGTTCGTTGTTTTTATCTAATATTTGTTATGCTTTACGTCGGTCGCGTATCATGATTCAGTAGACGAGAACTACACACTGTAAAAACGTTTTATAGTTTCGTGCGGTGCGAAACGGAACAAGGAGCTTCTCATTTGCGCTAGTGACTATCTCCTGTAATAATTCAATTGTATTCTAAGCTAATCTGATCTGATCTAATCTAATCCGCCAATCGGACGTGCCTTCGTTGATTTTTTTTAATATACAGATTTATCAAACGACTTCCCCATGTAATAATTTACAAACTGCGGTGTCGAGGATATGTAAGTTTTGAAATTCTGTGTGCATTTCAGTGAATTTAATGGAGTAGCGTACGTATGGGAAGTCCTGCTGTCGTGAATATGACATCATTACAGATTAAACGACATACGTGAAATAGTACATGACGGGGATTACCAACAGACGACAGTGCTTCTAAAATTTGAAATTTGGCACACACACGTCTGACACGTGGGGGAAGCCTATAAAAAGGAAGTCGTTTAGTCGGAATTGTCAGCATCTAGAATGGGCGTGAAGTATTATATTGACAATAGGGTGAGTACATGGGTGGAGGTGGGTGTGTGAAGAGTCTCCCCAACGCTCGTTGCCAAACAGGATAGTACTTATTCGTGGTTGAACTGCCAGGCATGCAAATTGAAGGGCTTAACAAACATGGCTGCGGTGTGTCCTCAGGCACAGGAGCAGAAGGGTTAATGTAGGAAGCAACGCCGAAGAAGGTTCCATGTGCATGTTCGAAGGGGCAGGGTTGTGCTGTCTGTATTATATCAACATTGTCGGTTCATGTCAAAGACCTTGATTTAAATGAAATGTGGGCACAAAGGATTTCTGGGCGGAAGTAATGTATAGACAGGTTGTGTTCGGAAAGGATGACCGAGGGTTTTGTTGATTCTGTACCCCTTTTTCGTGCGTTACCTTACCCCCTGGGGGAATTTATTGCGTGCCCCTGTGCTACATCCCAAAGGCTGATGAGGCCTATTGTTTTGATTATTTGACGGACAAGCAAACCTTATTTTTTATACAAGTTTTAATTGAGATGGATAAGCGTATCCTTTCTGTGAGGTTCGTCAATTTCTATTGGCGATTTCGTTGAGACGTGACGAATTGTTGCATACGTAATTCCGTTGTCTGTTTGGGTTTTACATTTGCATGTCATGTCTGTTCGGCGCCAGAGTACTAAAACAACAAAGGAACCCTTTCGGATTCTGTCAAACAACGAGGGTTAATCAAAGTAACGTGTTGTCCTTTTTTTCTTATCTGGTCGACTCTTTGTGATGCTGGCAATTAAAATTCAAAAAACAACTACGTAAACCTAAATTCACAATTGTTCAAGACATATGCGAATACGAAGAATCTTCTGTCTTTCTTGTGGGTCCTGAAAACTGCATGAGCAAACCTTATTACGGGCTTCAGTTGAACAGAACCAGTTCATAACCAACAAATTCCCAATTTATTTGGTTATGGACTTGTGGTGATTGACTGAGACTTGTTACAAGTCTACTAAGAAATAGCAGACTACGGAAACAAGCCATATGCGTACAATTGCTGTGAATTTGGCCAAAAAGGAAAATATTATTTCCTGGGTTAACTACAGTCACGAGAGAATAACTAGACATTTAGTCACTGTGAATTTGCCAGAAAAAGAAAATATTGGTTTATTTTCTTTTTCATTGGTATAAACGAACCTGTAATTGTGAGAGAAGAGCCAGACGTGTACAATCGCTGGGAATTAGCTGTAAAAAAAAATATTGTTTTGTGAATGCACTTAAAGAAGAAACAGCGCGTACAACTGCAGAAAATTTGATCCATAAAAGGGAAATGTTTTTCCTAAATGAACTTGTAGCGCGCAGAAAAGAACCAGAAGCTTTCAACTACTGTGAATTTCCCATTAAAGGAAAATATTCTTTTATGAATGAACGTACAGTTCAAGATAAGAGCGAGATGCGTACAATGGGTGTGAATTTGCCGTAAAAGGAAAATATTCCTTTTATTTTGTAAATGAACCTACATTCCTAGAGAAAAGCCAGACGCGTGCAATCTCTGTGAATTTTTCATAAAATGGAAATATTCTATGAACGAACGTATAGTCCAAGAGAAGACACAGACACGTACAATCCTAGTGAATTTGCGGTAAAAGGAAAATATTCTTTTGTAAATGTACCTTCAAACCCTAGAAAAAGGTCATACGCATACAATCGCTGCGAATTCTCCATAAAAGGAAAACATTCTTTTATGAATGAACCTACGGTTTTAAGAGAAGAGCCAGACACGTACAATCACTGTGAATTTTCCATAAAAGAAAAATATTCTTTTATGAATAGATTGTAGAACACCTCGTACAATCGGTGTGAATTTGCCATAAAAGGACAATATTCTTTTCGGAATAAACCTGTAGTCCACGCCAGAACAATTTTCGTACAACAAGTAAGAGAAAGAAAAGACGCAAATGTTCGAAAAGAAAACTAACAAAAAAGACATTGGTGAGGGTTGTGGGGGCGAGGCTAGTAAAGGAGAGTTTCCCATCTGCCAAACATCGGCCTTAGGGAGTCCAGCAAAGCTTAGCTGATGTCCGTGCCAGCACGATGGTACGTGTGTGTGGGTGTGTGTGTATTCAGAGTTAGTTCCTTCCTTCAGTATGGGCAAGTCTTGGTAAACAACGGGTAGGCAAGCATCAAGTAGTCCCCAGTGGTCGCCAGACGTTATCTTCCACAATCATTTCAATTAATCACAGAGCAACTTTACAGCAACCATTTCACCGAATGTTGGAAGGAAAATGCACAAGATGTATACAAAGTGGTACCGAATAAAATGGTTGTTTTCGCTGCTTATTTTGTGTGCTTAAAGTGCAAGACGGGGAAGTTGAGTTGAAAATCGAGTGGCAAAATGGTAAACACCCGCGGCACAGCCACGAAAGTTTGTTGGAGGAGGCCAAAAGCCAGTAAGGGGTATCCGGGGGGAGTGCTGTTAGCGAACCCACAATACTTTTACTGCACCTCACTGTCATATCCGGCTGGAGAGCACCTTTTTTCACATTTTCTCGAGGAATTTATTTAGCATTATGACACGTTCAGCTTAACATAAAGCTAAACAAAGTTAATAAAGCAATCGTCAATTAAAAGATAAAAGTATAAAGACTAAAATTTGGAGATATAAAAGCTTTGCATAAATTTACATTATTTTACACCACAAATTTAGCCTATAGAGCAGTGACCTGTGACGTCACAGTTTGCTGCGGTACTGTCATCATGTGGCCGTGGAGTCCGACCTCTTGCTAGACTGGTGGGGAAGACGGCTTGGCTTTCCGCCATTTTGTTATTTTGGCTTGTTTGGTGCCATCAGCGCTGGTGTCATGTTTATCCATCAAGATGGTTAACGATTGTCGGATTTCTGGTTGCGGCAACAAAAGAGGAGTAGAGGGTTCGTCCTTGTTTAGATTTCCAGCGATTTCCAGCGAATTCCTTCCTTCATGGCTAAACCAGGTAACGTCGTCTGCTTGCTTCATACGCCATTATTTACCCCGCTACTACAAGATGGCGGCACGCGTTGTTCGGTTGCCATGAGCAACGGACAGCGATGACGGTGCTCTATACGCGTAACAATTTTTCTCTTCCCTTCTTTTGCCTGTCAGGATGTGACAAAAATTTGAAGGGTAAAAGCTTTGCACTATTTACATTTTTTTTTACGCCACAAATTTAGGCGTAACGTTTCTCTTCCTGTACTTTTCTCTTTACTCCCTCATACAATCGTTTGTTTATTAGATCTGGAAATCGCCATTTCCAGTGGTTGGCATGACGTCTACGGAAAAAAGGCTTCGTGGTTCGGATTCGGATAAAGCTCACCGACTTCCTCTTCTTCGCCTTTGGGCATAACCCGCTCTTTCTTCACTGTTTTTTATTTAGCCGCAACTACTTTTTCGCTTCCCGTGGTTATTTGATCAGAGGACTTATTTGGACTGGACTCCGGTTTGGCAGTTAGGCGTAACAACTCACAGTATGGAAACAAAAAAAAAAAACGCAGTGGCATATGTAGCGAGCTAACTACATTGATTCAGAATGCGCACCATGTTCCTAGCCCTCGGCGTTCCATTCCTTCCATCGAGTTCCTGAGTTGGTAGGCGTTGTTGGTTAGTAACAAGCTAGAGACGTGAAAGTGGTCACTTATCTCCACTAGTTTCTCACCCCCACCCTTCCTTCGCCCCCACCCCCCTCCAGAGGTCAATTTTTTTCTTCAAATACCGCCCACACAAACGCGCAAGCTGATTCGAAGGCAGCTGCAAGATTTCGACTTAGCTGGTTTCCTGTACCAGTGTGTGCGGTACAACAGCGCCCATTGGAAAGCTCGGACTGACCGCCGCTTCCAAAAAAACATGTGTTCTTCATTAGTCTTAATAAGTTGGTGCTTGTTTCTGGTGGGTCTTTGTTGGATCATATTTTTTTTCCCTGTCTGTCTGAGAGGAGGGGGTATGTTTACTGTAGCAATATTTTTTTGTGTTTCGGACATAATTGGGAGGGGGGGAATGGTTGGGGTTGTGCACTATGTGCCGGATTGCCGGTGCGCCTTGTAGCTAGCTAGGCTTTTCGAGTATCGAGCAGGAGCACTACCAAACACTGTCTCTCAACAAGCAGCAAATGCAGATTCTGTAGCCCTTTGTTCTGTATCCGTTCATTCTTGTCCGCAGAGATATTTTGCTGCACGGAAAGAACCTACGAGTATATATATATATACCAGGGGTGCCTTCGAAAATTAACCCGTTTGGATCAATCAAAAGTAAGTCTCGTTGTTTCCACTCAAAATCGTCACCAGAACGATTCGTCATCGTATCCACTATCATTCACGTGACAGCAATAAACTACAGAACATGGATTATTTTGAATACCAACGCAGGAGTTTATTTACGTACTTGCAGGGCCGGATTAAGGTGGAGGGGGGGGGGTGCTTTGGGTGCTGAAGCACCGGACCACAAAAGGGCCTCAAGGGTGCTTCACGATCACGGGAAAATAAAACAAGGTACTATTTTACATTTTTTTTTAAATCTACTTTTATTGTTTTTATAAAAAACAATTATTGTTCAAGAAAAGGAAACATCGTTTTTTAGCGGGACTGGAGGGGGGGGGGCGCCACAATAAATCTTAAGCACTAGGCCCTGCGTACTTGCTGTTAGATACATTGAAGCTTTAATCACTATTTGCTGGAGCCTATTTGTAGTCTAATTATAACATCGAACGCAACGTAAACTCGCCCGCGCGACACAGTGAATTAATGCAAATAAATGCAACGGCCCCACTTTTGTTTCCATCTCGTTTCTGATTGGTTGGTAGTAGATTCGTTTGTAGTATTAGGGCACGTTTTCGCAACCACTAGCTTTTGCATTCTCGCAGCTGGAAGCTAGAAATTGCCTCAAATTCCAACATGGCGACGGTTTTATGTCTGCCGCCTCGCAACGAAAACAGCAAATAACGTGAGTTCAGAAGCGTTTGGGAAAATTGTTTCGTCATGAGGAATTCTTTATATTATTGGCACGGATTATAAAACTGCAAGCATTTACTCAAACGATGTCGGATTTAGCTAATCCATTTAGCGTTGTTACCATGGCAATGTCACCTTTGCCATCGAGATTGAGTTCTAGCTGCGAGAACGCAAAGGCGAGTCGCTGCATAAACGCGCCCTTAGCCCCCTGTCCCCCGCAGTTAACCTTATCAACCAACTTTATTCTGTTGTGTGGTTTACTGCCTGAAGCGTAATTTGAGTGATTATTATACTGGCAGCCGTCTAAAATTAATCCAGATCAGGGGATTATGACGCGACATCTCACTTGATCTACGCGATTAGTACGTGCAACAGGGTGTTTCTTCGCAACCCGAGTTACATAGGTCAATTTTCAAAAGCATCCCAGAATTTTAATTTTCGAGCATATGCAATTTTGGCTCTTGTCACAACTACAACACGACGACAATAAAGACCATGAAAAGTGGCTAAAGAGTCTCAAGGATAAAAGAGCTCTGGATGTACTGACAAATGCTAAAATTGGAAGCAGTGTTGGCTGTGGCAATCTCCAAATCACCATCTTGGTACGACGCACTCCCTAAAATTTAAATTACGGGTAATGATTTGAGTATTTTCCCCATTTTATCCATAACTGGGGAATTTTTTACTGTGTTCATGACTCTTTGTGGACTGACACTGATTGTATAGTCTTCTAGTTGCAACTGAATTTTTTCAGTCTGGTCTTCCTACTGTAGACTACTACCGCTAACACCAATTATGCCCACTTGTTTTCTGCACATGTTTGGCCATCGCATAACTATTGTCATCTTTGATGATTGCCTCCTCTCTTCCCCCCCCCCCTCCTTGATGGAGTTTGCGGCGCTCAAGGGACCTCTTACATTGCGCCGAAATAAATGAAAGGGTATATACTGCATTTTATTGTATAGGCAGAGCTTGGTGACAGAGCTATCCAGATACCATTGTAGAGATCGGTGCTGGATTCGTTCCCTTGCTTCATGTTCAGCAGTTAAGTGACGGACGCAGGAATTTTTTTCTGGGGGGGAGGGGGTGTGGTAGAATGCATGAACGGGCGCCCTGTTCTACAAAAAAAAATTTTGAATAGCCAGCTAGGGGGTCTGGGGGAACACTGTAACCTCCCCATCGGACTCCCGCGGAACTCTAATTTTACACATTTCAGAGCATTTTTTGGGCCCATGCAGCAACTTTTCAACATTTTCAGCATCATTTTTTCCCGAATTTTGGGATTGTACGTTTTGGGCCTACATGACAATTTGAAATACTTACGACATTTATTATTATGCAAAAAGTCACTAAACACGTTTGGCCTGTGACATGGGGGCGCCAGAATTTCCTGTGTGCGGCGAAAGTGCTCCTTGTGCCCCCCTCCCCCCAATGCGCACGCCTCTGATGTTCAGGAATTGCTATGTATGATGGAATTTATAACACAGAAAATAAGCTAATGTAGTATTTCTCGCTCATTCCGCCTAATTTACCATGTAGGTCTATCTGCTTCTTAAACAGACTTTGTTCGTATCTGAATTCATTATGTCTTTATATGTATTGCATACATTGTATCAACTTTAAAATCAGTAATCAGCCCCGTATCCCTGTGGCTTTACCGCAAGGGCGATCCGCACAATTGACAACTGCTATCAAGCGTCAATGTCTAATTAGCCTGGCAGGCTTATGGGCCAGTCAAACGCTCTGTTAAGCTGCTTTTCCAACAGACATTGTCATCATTTCGTCCCAAACCGCTGATCGGGAAAGCAAGCTGCGGTATTCGGTCTGCTGGGGAGGGTGGTGGTGGTTAATAGAATGTAGGGATGGCCAGGGATTGATGGTGGTGGGTAGGGGGGGATGAGGGTGGTCTGAGATCTAGTGCATCCATTCGCACGAAATTAAACGAAAAGTTAAGCGACTTGCAAAAAAAATCCTTCTTTATAGTACGTACTGAACTAAATGGCAAAGTATGAAGCATGATTAATCTCGCGTGGTTGTCATGGTTACTATGGTGAGAGACTGTTTTCTTGAAGAAAGTCTATAAAAGCTTAGAGAATGCTAAGAACCATAAAGAAGGCCGGTCCTTCGCATCCTGGAATGGGAATCAGTCATTGCCAGTATGGAAAGGGGACTTGCCCTTGCCTGCCTGGAAGGGGCATTAAGTCCTTATCTGCCTGGAAGTGGTGTCAGGTCCTTACCATCCAGGAGTTTTTGTCAAGTTGTTCCCACCCTGGAAGGGGAATGAAGTCTTTGCAAATCTGAAATGGGGCTCAAGTCGTTGAATCCCTGGAAGGGGGATCAAGGCCTTACCATCTTGGGAAGGATGGGGGGTCAAGCGTTTATCAGCCCAGAAGGGGTATCAAGGATTTACCATCCTCGAAAGGGGATTAACTCGTTATTACCTGGAAGGGGACCAGGTAGCAGCCTGGAAGGAGAACCTAATCCTCCTCAGATTGTAAGGGGCACCCAAGTCCTTCTCAGTTGGAAGGGGCACCAAGTACTTCTGAGCTTGGAAGGGGTCCAAGTCCTTCTGAGCTTGGAAGGGGACCAAATCCTTTTCAGCTCAGAATGGCGGTATCAGTCCTTGCTAGCCTACAAAAGGGCCTAGTCCTTGGCAACCTGGAGGAGGTACTAAGTATTTCAGCAACCATGTGTGTAACCAGAGCCAGATTTTAGGTATTTGGGCCCTTGGCCACACGTCTTTGGGGTCCCTTATATGTGCTGATAAGGTGAGTTGAGAGATGGGAATGGGAGGGACAAGCGTGGACTCCAAAACGATCACCATAATCTAGAAAACATTGCACGTTTCATATCTCAATATAGTTTCAAAATAGTACATTTTCTAGCAGTTTCACTGCATTTTCCTTTGCGTAAGTGCATAATACAGGCTTTCTTTGTACAAGGAGGAAGTTGCTGCTTTGTAATTATCATACTTGGGCGATTACAAAGAATCTAGCAACTACCCGCTGGACGTATGAGTGGTATTTTTTCGCATCTATCTATTAGGTTAGGTTAGGTTACCGTGTGTTATCCGAGAAATATAGTTACGATCAATCGTTCCAAAATTGGCCGCATGGGGTCGAACGAAAGATAGAATGTTATAATGAATACTCCCTTTCATGTCGTTCGTGGTGGTCCCCATTCTCACAAGTGAAGACGACAACGAGTTTCCAGTTGTTCTTTCAGCAAGAACCGGATGTGTAGATGATGGCCGTGCCGGAAAACACAACCCTCTGGTGGCAGATTATTCAACTACCATAGATGATGACATCAGTTTTACGTCACTCTCGAGTCGGAGCGATCCTAGCGGGATTTTGTCCAACTAAATATCTATATATATAATACGCTTAGGTTTGGCAAACAAATTCATCATTATGCACTATAATGAAAGAGGGCGAGCGACAGACAATAACAAACAAACGGGTGTGGCCAGTAACAATCAAAATATTGCTTTAAATGCTACCTCTTAGAGCAGACTTGAAGAGTTTCAAAGTTGGTTCAGTAACAATCACTGCATGCTCGACCGTTGTTGGGTTTATTGCGCTTGGTATCAGAACGGAGAAACGGGCAATTGAGCGTCCTCCATTGAAAAAAGACATTTACTTCCATAACAACAAATCAGCATGGGTTAAAATGGAGGGGAAGCAAGGAAGGGGATATTCAGATCACTCAATAGGGGAATCCGGGTCGGGGGGGGGGGGGGGAAGGATGGGGTAAATTAGACCATACAACTGGTAGGCCGCTGGGGAGTTCGGAGGAGGAAGCAGGGGGCAGTCGGCGCCCTTTTCATTCCAAACTGCCCACTACAGTATTTTGCTCAAATATGCGGGAACCAGATAGACCGGCGTAGTTAGTAGTTACGCCGGGGGTACAGCTAGTTATGTTTAATAATCATCTTAATCCTGGATAATGTAGAGGACTGGATTTGATCAGAGTCTGTTCAAATAGTTCAATGGTTTGCAATGATTTAGCACATTATATCAATACTCTGCCATTGCAATATATCAACTTCTACTCCTGCACGGGACGCTGTACATACTAAGTGCACATGATCTGTTTACGCTCATCTGTCTGGTTTTTTTCCCTACATCGATCTGTCGCTGTGATGTCACTCGAAAACCTGATCTTTACAGCAATGCCAACAGAGATGTTGCCCAAGGTGTCTGTCCTGTCCGGGGTATTTAATTATTGCTGGAGGTACAGGTATACGATGAGACTAAATTTGGGGTTCGGTTAACATCTCTGTAATTTGTGGCTCAATGGCAGCCCAGGCCACTGCACTGTGACTGAGGTTGGCACTAACGACCTAGTTGTCAACGCGCTATTAAGCCACAATCCCCCCCTCTTCCAACCAAGGTTAATTGTCCGAAGTTTTCAATTATCCGTATGTTTACACCCTTAAGGATCAAGGACCACACTAGTGGGTCGCCCCGCTTGGTTTAGTTGTCACACTTCATTGTAAGAAAGTCATTGTTCAATTCCTGCATTGTTTTTGCATTGTTGTTGTTGCTGTTGCAGACATAGGGCCTTAAGGCTTCGGGCAGATGACCAGGAGTGGTTAACGCTCGTTAAACTCTTTGAAACCGTTTTAAGAAACTAGCACATTATTTCACGATGGTGAGGATAAACACCGATGCAGCGAAACAGCTTGAAAATTGTTGAAAATGGTCAGTCTTTGTGCCCTGACAAGCAATAGTTTTATTTCAATCAAGTTCGTAAACTGTTTCAGTGATAAAAGTGCGTGAAGATTGTTGATTTCAGCTGACTACAGACTACCAATTCCGCTCATATAAAATAATTTATGCGACAGATACGAATGAAATTGGTATTCAACACCCTTTTAACTCCGATAGGAGGTGTCTTTCATGGTTTGACGTCTGGGGAGGCATTAGCTAAAAAGATTACAAACATTTGTAATGCTATTTGGGGGGGGGGGGGTACGTCACCGGTGACCAAAATAATCACCACTCGTTATTAGTAAACCCAGTAACTATGCGAACGGATTAGAAAAAAATTCTCAGTTCTGCCCTAGCCGCGCTGTGGCGGCCATTTCTTGAAATCCTTGTGCACAGGCCTTGTGTAAGACAAAGGAGGCTATGGCTTTTGAGGCAGCCAAATAAACGAAGCTACGGAATAACGAAGCACATATCCCGCCCGTGATGTATTCGGAACCAACGCAACTCCAACTTGAATTGACATCCGTGTCCCCTAATCGGATTAAATCGTCGAACGAATCAGTTTGTCAGGTTTAATACGAGATATTATTACCATATCGGGAAGGCCCATCGTTTATCAAACCGCAACCTTTAAGCAGAAACGACGCACCGATGGAACGTCAGCCAATGGAAGGAGAGGGGGGGGGGGGGGGCGGCCCAGGGAGGGGGAGGTGAAGAGGACATTTTGCTGAACGAACGAAATCTATTCGATGACGACCAACCGGGAGTTGGGGGGGGGGGAGTGATGGGGAAAAGCTGACCATCACAGGCGATTTATGATATTAGTGAACCACGCACTGCCCTCATACACAAACCTACAAAGCGTCCACTGATAACTCGAATTATGCGGCATCGTTTCTCTGTGCCCCCCTCCCTGCCGCTTTATTACATGACAGACAGTGTGGGCACAGTCATGAAAAAAACATACCCATTCGCCATTCCCGGCACAGGAAAGGAAAAAGAGGCAGAATTGGAGTTTCGGCGTCCCTTTAATACCGCAAAGCGCGATTTCTGAATTCCCTGGCGTCAGTCGTCTATTTTTCAGTGTTTTTTACGCTCCAGGCCATCCGATTTAACATCGCTAAAATCTTATTTTACCAGGACAGTGCTAAAAAGCATTAACTTCCCGGCACGCGTGAGAACTGGCATGGAGCCGGGAGACAGGACACAATTTCTACCGCAGTTGGCCTTGGCTAGAAAAGCATAATTACTTCTTCGCTTCAGGCTCATTTAAACGTTGCGGTATGTGAAATCACACGTGATTCTCACACGAAATCACACGTTTTACTCTATATTTTACTAATACGCTGCACAAATTATATTTTTCACACAAATTTATTAGTAAAAACCTGCACATCGTAATTATCGGCCATAATACCACGAGAGCTTCTATGTTATCAATAATTTGTGTGTTTTAGCACGAAACTCCTTTCCAGATTTAATTTCCCGACACCGAAGGTCGAGGGAAATTTGGTGGAAAGGAGTTTGAGTGCTAAAACACCTAAATTATACATTTCAAGGAAGCACGAGTGGAATTCTGTTTGAGAATTTTTGTTTTCTTTCTACAACACGATTCTCCGAAGTAATTTCGTTTACGGTTTCGATTTCGATTTACTAAGTCATTTTGATTTACGATGTGTAGTTTTATGATGTTTGCGATGTTTTACTCTCTTTGGCGTTCCGATACTAGCCCCCATCACATATTTCATCAACCAACCTGTAATTTCGTTTGCTCCGTGTTTCGTATTAGGCCTAACTGATATATTAATAATAATAATAATAATAATAATAATAATAATAATAATAATAATATGCCGCTGATACACCACGTTAAACGTACCCTGACCGAAAAGCGTCTTTGTGTTTTCGTAAAAGTCGGACGATTCACGAAAGTAACATCATTGCCCTACTCCGAGCACTGCATGGAAGCAGCTTCGTGTTTCCGTAAACTTCCGATCTTTAACGAAGGTGACGTCATTTCCCTAATATGGGCACAATAAGAAAGAAGGCGAACTTGCGTTCTCTAAGTGAGACATAGTGTATAGATATGTGTTTTGTTTGACGGCGACCATTCAGAAACGCGTCAAGCTTAGATCTGTATAATTACTGAAGCAGAAAGCTCTGGTGTGGTCTTTTCACCGTGAGGTTTCCAGTGTAAATCGGCATGGTGCTCGTTTTGCGGAAAGCAAACAAAAATTCTCAACATAGGTTTTCAGCAAAACTGAAAAACAGTCACTCGTTCGAAACTGGGCGCATTGTGTCGCGACTCAAAACCAGTGGTGGAACATGAAGTAGAGTTATATTCATGTGTTCATGTGTTCGTAGATCTTCCTCGTCGAAAACAGACATGTCGCTTCCATCTGCGTTAACAGGTTCAGCGCCTTTACCCGGGTGGTTTCCTCCGTAAACCACGCTGATTTCAATTCAGAGTCTAATGTGTTCATGTAGCGTTATATATCTTTATACCACTCCTGCCATTAAACATGTATTTCACATAGTAACGAACTCTCTTCAAGTAACAGCTAGTGGACGAGGCACAGACCGATTGCGGAAGCGTCGTTGCTGTGGTTAAGTTCGTTCACCATCGTGGCTAGCTATCCGTTAAACCCCGACTTGTTTTTTTCACGAGCACGGTTTGTTTTATTTTTATTTTTTGGCCACTAGAGAACCTTGGCAACGTCTGAATTAGTACGTTTTTGGGACTGGTAAACGGGAATGCACACATTGTTGAACACGTTTCCGGTCGTAAGTCAAAGAACCATTGCACTGTGATTGAGGTTGGCGATAATGACCTAGCTGTCGACGCGCTATTAAACCTAAATCTCCCCCTCCCCTACCCATCCTCACCCCAGGTCAAAATGTGCAGAAAGATGACTTTGGTGGTACGATTTTCTTTATTTTGCGATTAATTTCTTCCTTGCTCATGTCTGGTCAGAGCTTAGTCATTAGAGTCGAGTGTGTGAGACTAACAAAACTTGTACTGGTAAAGTTATGACGAACGATTCGACGGTGTATTTAAATCTCACCAAAACCTTACAGTTTTATTAATTTAACAAGCTTTTTACAGTTTGATCAATTCACGGAAGGGAAGAAAAAAAAAACAGGAAAAAAAAACAACAACAAAAATGAAAATTTATTCATTTTTTGCGAATATTCATGACGACAGCGACAAGGTTACAGGCAATAAATTGAAAACGCAAAACCACGACTGAGAATAGGGAACGCATTCCCCCAAAGTCATAAAATAGTCATACCTAATGCATAATTCTGTATGGCATAATGCACGCAAACATGCACGCGCAGCCACAATCATATTTCTACGCATCGTATCATCAAGATGTGTCGACAGACAGAGAGAGACAGACAGAGAGACAGATACTCACAGAAATATGGATACGGAAGTGGTTTCTTTTTCAAACATTCTCAAGAGAGGGCGGGTACGTCGTCGAGGTGGGGGTGGGGGGGGGGGGTGTTGGGAGCGTCGGGGGGGGGGAGGGGAGTTATGGTCTGTCATTGGAACGATTGCTGCATTATACATCAGGGTTTGGGGATGGCGTAGAGCTCTGGGTTATATCGATTTCTGGAATAGAGGAGAGGCAGAGAGAGAGAGAGAGACGCTACGACTCTCCTGCCACTATCAGTCCCAGTATGTAAATAAGTCGCCATAATTTCAAGATCCGTCTCATGTGTCATCGGGAAGAGTGTGTGGGCTGCTACGAGACGCTCCCCCCCCCCACCGCTCCTAAACAGGTCCCTCAATCCCAGTTCTATCTTAGACTAGACCTACTCCCCTTCTTGTTTCCCCGCGAACCCTCCCCCTCCCCCCCTCCCTCTCCCAGCCATGCCTGGCTTCATAAACATGTCAAACCGCATCGGACTTTGGTTTGATTTGACATCATAGATGGCGAATGACGTCACTGGAGAGCCTCATCTACTTGGGGGTGACATCACATAAGACCGTGTTTGGAAGTGAATTATTCCCTTGTTTATTCGTGAATGATTAGATGCCAAAACAATATGCAAATGTCACTGAGGATGGCGTTATCTGCGCAGGGGAGAGTCTGTGATATTCCATTTTATGACTCTTCGACGGAATGAACGGAGTTAATTAGTTACAATTTTTATCGATAGATGGTGCTGTTGGTAATTCACGCGTTAAGCTTTGATTTATATGATTGCTGAACAGATAGGTGTTGTCTTTTTGGTCTAAGTCGAGCATGGTGTTTGTTTTGCTGAAAGACAACAATTCTCATACTATTATTCTATGTCACCCGAAGTAATTAAGTTAAATGTGTAAATTAGTTTATATGACGATTGCAACATGCACGAAATTCGTTACACGTAAAAGCGTAAACAAGGACAAAGACAGTGAGCTGACACTATGTCTAGCTTTTTATGTAATTGTTATATTTTTATTGTGATCAAGGTCAGCAGATTGGACCGAAAATTAAATTGCGTTTGCTGTTTTTACTCACTTGTGGGCCATTGGCCTGTTCAGGAAGAGGTGATTTTATTTCATATCCACTGTTTTATTTCATGTCTCACTGTCCCACTGTCCAAAAGTCAGCGTAAATAGGTTTGCGTATGTATTTATTTTTCTCACAAATGAATTGGATTTGCAAGGACAACAAATCAAACTAGGTGTGGGTTTGTATGATGGTCAAAAGTAAACGTAATATTTAAAATAATATTGTTTAATTAAATTAAATTCTATGAAATCACCATAAATTGGCCAAAATGCGTTAAGGCCAGGTTGTTTCATGATGACGCTTTTTTGACTTTTTATAATTTTTAAAGGTTTTCTATCGAACTGCTTGATGCTCAAAATTGGGCCGGTTCAGCTACAGAAGCAGTTTGTTAATGATGCTGTTTCGAGTCTAGGCTATCGTTTTATTTCGAAATATTGGCTAAAAATAGAACGAGCGAATAACAAAATTGTTCTTCCCTTCTTGTTACATTGTGGTAGTGATAGGGCCCAGTATTGCGAACTACAAGTCAAAATAATCGAAAATACCTTTTGTTTTGTTAATGATGCTGTATCGAGTCTAGGCTATCGTTTTACTTCGAAATATTGGCTAAAATTTAAACGAACGAACTAAGAGAATTGTTCTTCGCTTCTTGTTGCGTTGTGCGTAACAAACCTTACTAACTTGGCGACACACCCAAATTGAAATCTTAATCGAGAGAGCGTCGAAGTTGCATGGGGTCGTTTCTGCCGCCTGGAAAAGTTCCATTAAAGCAAAAAATT
>JAHWFP010017798.1:18435-32749 GCA_023313725.1 Lithobius niger | reverse complement strand
AGAGCAAAAATTAAATATTGTCTTTTGATGTACGTTTGAAAGGCCCTCATGCTTTATTATTAAATGTAATGCTAACAATATGCTAACATAACCCACATCCCAAGTGACAGAAAGAGTGCAACGTGCGTCGCAGACAAAAATGCCTTCTCTGCAAGCTAATCACAGCTCTTTCTGGCAACACACCTTACTACTACGATTGCAAAATAGAAGCTTTTAACAAACTTTGTATTTAGTTGGGAAGATTGTTTGGCTATAGTTATTGAATTTTTATTGTATAACAACTTAACAAGTAACTCTGCACTGACATAATTGAGTCGGTGCAGCGAAACTTCACCAAGTCAATCCCCGATATGAGATATCTGACGTACACGCAACAGCAGCTGAAACGTTTAATCTTGGCTCCTTGTAATTTCGACGTTTGAAGGCCGACCTTATCCTCGCTTACAAAATTCTACACCACCGCCTGAGCCATCGATACTTGAAATGAGTTCTAGTACAAAAACTAGGGATCACTGCAAAAATTGATCATCCCAATTCACAAATTAAATTGTAGGCATCACTTCTTTAGTGTTCAAGTGGTTCCAGGTTGGAACTCATTGTTGGAAGTCACTGTCAAGGCCCCTTCGGTCAGCTACTTCAGGACACTTTTAGAGCGAGCCAAACTGGCTCCATCCCTATATCGACCAGAATTCTGTTGTTTCAACTTGGCTGGTTATAAGTGGTCAACACGCCCTCACCTGACCAGTTGTGCTCTATTTGCACGACAAAGGTTTTATTAAATTAACAAAACAAAACAAGGTCGGAAGGTACGAAATCCCGTCCCGCCCGCCTGTCCGTCCATCTGTCTATTAATCAAACTATCTATCAGATACCTGCTGCTGCCCCGTGACAACGTCAAAAGCAACAAAGTGGTAGCTTACGTGGAGAAAAGTTGTGTTGCAGCGTGGCAAGACATTCTTTTAAATACAGATCAGTCTGTAACAGAATTGTTTTGGATCTATTTAAGACTCAGTAGACAAAATGAGCATGGATTGCAAAGGCCCCAATGCAATGATGGTACCGTCAAAGACCTTGGTACTAATGATACGAGAAATTTATGCATTTAAATGGGCCTTCTGCGGCACATAAAGCATGTTAAAACTGCCCTTGCAGCTAAGTATGGTGCTACACAACCTACAATTTTAAATTGTTAATTGATGCCATGGTCATACAGCAATTTAAAATTAGTAAACAAAATTAATAAAGTAAGTAAAGAATTCATGGTAACGGTTTACCATGTTTTGACAAGTAGCCTAGCCTAAATAAAAATGTGTATTTCTTAGCGCCATAGGCCTAAAGGCATCAAACGTAACAGAACGCAATGCCAGAAGCCAAACAAAACACCAGAATAAAAAGTTGTAAAGCAATAAATAAGTGGGTTTAGACTAAATAACAATTTTATTTTTCTTATTTGCCAAAACATCTTAACCTGTTAATTTTAGCATTACATTGTCCCAATGTGATGTTTCCCTGGAGGGTTCTTGTTTATGCAACCACCTGCTTGCATGCCTCTACATCATGCCTTATATAGGGATCGACCGGAGCCAAAATTTACCGGTGCTGCCGGTGCCGGTCCTTGGAGCTTTTGGCACCTGCCGGTACCGGTACCGGTGCCGGTTCCAAAATAAAAATAACCGTATGGAACGATGATTTATTGTAAAAAAAAAAAAAAGCTAACAGATTAAAGATAAGGAGAGCTGTTGCCATTTGTCAGCATTGTAGTAATCTTCTTAAACTGATTTGCATACCTCTGAAAACTGGTCTGATCAGTATCAGTACTTGTGACTACCTAATGTAAGCACAGATAAAAAAAATGTTGGGCGTATTTATTGACGTATCATACTGGCACTAAATTTCAAATCAACTGTCAAATTGGAGACGGCTCCAGGACCACCCCACCCACCAAAAATACCTATATCCTATTAATTCAAAATATGGTCAAGTAAAAAAGTGGATAAGGGCAATGAACAAGTATAATCCCCCCTCCTCCATAATTCATAACATTTCCAAACGTCACACAACTTACGAACGAATGGTTTAAAACCACCCTCAATCATCAATATTTCTGGCCCACTACCAACACAGAAAAAGGCTTAGATTAAGTGATTAAGTTTCCATTTCATATTCTTGAATTTCCATGAATTAACTTTTAAAAATAAATATCTATGATTGGCAGCTCCTAAAACTCGTTCAGACACGTTTGAAACTAGCTTAAACTCAAAGTTGCTTGGATAATAAACGATGCCAAAGGAAAAACGGATGTTGACAAATGGCTCTTAAAGTTGGTAACTGAAAGGTGCACCTACTACCAGTAATATGCACGCTAGAGTTTGATGCCTATAAATACACAATAAGAGTAAATATATATTGTTACACTAACAAAGTAACTATTTGAACTCTTTGTAATAAATATTTAAAGAAAAACAATTTAATTTATATTTACAATTTTTTTTTCTTTTATGGCCTATTATCGGTTACTTTTTCCCAGTTGTCAGCGGTTAGAGCACCCTACCGATATCTGCTAGAGCCAAGCAAGCACAGCAGTGAATAATTAAAACTTTCATTTTTGTGTCTTAAATTAATTATAATTTTTATAATTTTATAAATACAATGAATTTTTAAAAAAATTTTAAGATCATCAACCCCAGCATCACTATGCTGGATTTTCGATTTGCACATTTTTACTGCTGACCGGTGATGACCCTTGTTCCTGAGCTCCAAAACATAGTATTCTAGCAACGGATGGTGCAGTCAAGTTACGCTACTAACGTTTTACAGTCATCCGAATTATTTAAATAACTAAAGGTAAATAAGATAGTAAATAAAAGTTCTTTAAGTACTTGAATAAAGGTTTATGTATTTGAATAAATAACTAATAGAAGCACATCGTTAAGAATTGATCAAATTTTGGCCGGTGCTAGTACCGACTCCATTGTAGACGTTGGCACCTGTACCGGTGCCGGTACCGCTAGTACCGGCCGGTACTCAGCTCCGGTACCGGCTCCGGTCGATCCCTAGCCTTATAAAAGCGAGAGATGCTCTTGTTATCATTTTCCTCCAGCGACCGTCTCCACGTCGCTCTGTTTCCCTCTTTCGTCGGAATTTGGTTTCTTCCCCGGCCATCATGGACCAATGTCTTTGCCACAGCCGCGCATAATCCAGATAAACGAAACACCAGCAAGCACTCTCGTACCTGCCGATCACCCGATGCCGCTATCATGCTGTCCCCTCTCAGCTGCCTTTCCCGTCAAGCTGTCGCCAACTCGGCCCCGCTACTTGATGCCACATCTCCCGCCGACTGCACCGTGGTGGCGCTCCATACACTTGCCGCCCTCCCGCAGAAGCCCACCGAACTCAACGTCCAGTGCCTACCGATCACCCAATGCCGCCATCGTGCCGTCCCCGTCAAGCTGCCGCCCACTCAGCCCCCGCCTCTTGACGCCACATCTCCCGCCGACTGCCCCGCGGCGGCGCTCCGTCCTCTTGCCGCCCTCCCGCAGAAGCCCACCGCAATCAACTAAGACATAGCGGCTCCTACCCCGTCGACTCCCGGGGCTGATCCACCTTTCGGAAAACTCGGCTTTGGATTACTTTCCATTGATGCCAAACGTAAAGACACCGTCATCAAACCATGAACGATGGAGCTTACTTGACGACTGCTCTCAGCCCGCCATGGTTCTCCCCCCCCCCCCCGACTTTCATTTAGGTAAACTCCGATAACGAACGAAACCACCACTCTCATGAAAGACATCATGGCTCCTCCCCTCATCGCTCCGGTCACGGATGTTGCTCACTCTCCCGCCGCTGCTCCATCTTTCACTCCCGGACACCGCAAGATCTCAGCCCTCGACCTCACCGCCCAGACCAGCTACTATCAATACGAGCCCCGCTTTAAGCCGGCCAACGGACCGCGCCGCCTCTTGACCTCTCACCTCTCGAAAAGGACCTCCATCGAACTAAGAATTCCTTTCGTGAACCAAGACAAAAATTATCATCGTGCCGCTGCCGCACTCGTCCCTCCTCTGGCAACAAAACTCACAGTTGGATTTATTATCCAAACCCTCCTGCAGAGGCCACATTGTCTCCTACAACGAAGCTCACCACTTGATCGACTCAGTATTCCGTCGATCAAAATCCCATCCCATGCCGCCCCCGTCCTGCACGTCGTCCTAAAGCCGGGCCCTATCTCAGGTCTGGGCAGCTTCCACCATCAGTCATGAAAGCCGTAAGCGGACCACCCATCAGTCACCGGCTGCAACAAAGAAACGGAAGCATGCTGCCGCAACCGCTATGACTGCTGCCCCGTCCGCTGCCAATGCGGTCCCACCCGCTACCAATGCGGCCCAGCCTGCCATCGGCCCAGCCACCTTCCACTCGACCTCTGAATCTTTCGTCTTTACGTAAGAGTCCACGTCAAGCTATGAAGCACTGTGAAGCAAGAAATCTCCAACCACTCGGGACCCATCGCCAGTCCCAAACTCCCTACACGTCCTTTCAAGAGACCGCAGCCTCTCCCTCATCAAAGCACACAGAGTGGTCCAAGAAGCCCTTCACAACTAAACGAAAGACAATCTGATGCCGCTGCCCTCAAGTACATCTTCCGGCCGCCACGCACGCTGTCGTCGTGCCATCGACCTGACTCCAACTCTGGTCTCCCCGCTTGAGCCCTTATCTAACTCTCCCCACAGGAACCGCAGCCTCCCCCACAGGGAAGCACATCAATTGGTCACAGAAGCTTTTTACGGGAAAAGGAAAGACAAACCGATGCCGCGGCCAGCATGCGCGTCTTCTGCCCACCACATACGCCGTCAACGTGCAGTTTTCCTTCGGGCAGATTATCCACCAAGGGAACGTAAACACCGTGACTCTCATTCCGTGTCAGAAGCGACCCACATATCGCCAGCGCGGCCGGCATGCTGCTTCCATTCCAATATCCGGATGGAAAACGAAAACATCGTGGCTCTCGGAATCGTTTCACCTCTTCCCATCTAGGAATCCACACCCCGTTTCACAAGACAGTTAAACGCAGGCCAGGAAGGGAAACCGTCACGGCCTGGCACGGACACCGCTACGGTTATTGCCCGCAGGCCACTGCCCGACACCAAAGAACGGATTCACAACAACCAACCGCATCTTCCAAATTCACAAGCGGCTTCTTTTGCTCCCGCCAGCCGCAAAACTCGCAGACTCTGTCATCTCCTCTCCACACTTTCATCTGCCACGAAAACAAACAGTGAACAGAATCTGCTTTCCGCTTGAAACGAAAGCCCATCCGTAGTCAAGCCACATCTTCGGCACAAAGCGACCACATCCCTTCGTCCACGCACGGCGCAGTGGACACATTTTCCATGAAAGCATCATTGACAGCAGCACCACTTGCGCCGCGGCAGTTCTTGGAACCCTCCCAATATGCGGTCCAAAGCCTCGAGCGTCCTTGGTTCCCGCCTCGATTAACCACGTGTCTCCATTGACGCCACATTTTTCTTCTTCTACGTAGCGTTCTGCAGATCCTGATTCGCCAGGCAGTTTCCACCAGGATAAAGGTAAAAAAAAAACAAAAAAAAAACAACACATCGGATCCAGGCTCCAACGACATCGGTCGCATTTCAAAAATCAACGACCCGGGCTCCTGTAACTGTCCATAACTTTCAAACCCCAACAGGTTGGACCCCCACAAGACCGTGTGCCAGTACCACCGGCTTTGCATTCTTTACACGAACCCGTGTTACATTTGTGTTACAATTCCTCTCTCAGCGAAAAAATGAACCATCTTCTACTTTGAATGTTCGAAATCAATCGATCACAATTGTAACGCTCAAATTCAAAAACAAAAATACACACTGTACGGTATTTTGCGAATTTTCGATAGGCCTAATAGTCCGAGAGGTGTTAATTTCGGTCTCTCCTATCTTCTTCAGGCTTCCTTTCTTGTGCTTGCTTCTGTTTTACC
This sequence comes from Lithobius niger, assembly GCA_023313725.1. NCBI lineage: Eukaryota > Metazoa > Arthropoda > Chilopoda > Lithobiomorpha > Lithobiidae > Lithobius > Lithobius niger. The sequence goes on along the minus strand of JAHWFP010017798.1, from coordinate 26,760 downwards.
TTGTCATGAGTGCCAGTGTTTTTTGAAAATGCGTGGAAACCGTTGTCCACTGTACTTCTCGCGTGTCGTCTGCTTAGGAGATAGGAGAGACCGAAATTAACACCTCTCGGACTATTAGGCCTATCGAAAATTCGCAAAATACCGTACAGTGTGTATTTTTGTTTTTGAATTTGAGCGTTACAATTGTGATCGATTAATTCCTCTCTCGATTTGGAGACAAATTGCCTCCATGCAGTTAGCCTCTGCCCTCAGAAAGCGCCAAGCCTAAGCTCTTGCCACAACAAGGAAGAAATTCAAGTCGAGTATAGGACCCTCCACTCCCAAACATGTCCACGTGTACTTCAGCAATGTCAGTTTTAGTCTTCTGTAGACTATTGCAACGACTTTGTCCGTCCGTCCGTCGCTTTTTTCAACTTCGCAATGGTACCAGACATTGACGACCATTGTTTACAAGGTTAGATTCAGTGTGAGAAGTTAGTTAAATAACACGGCAAATTAAAAGATCGTTACTTCCTCATAGCTAATAGACTTCTTCGACGTAACTAAATTAAATAATAACATTTGATCGTCGAATTAAAATCCTAAATTAAAATCCTTAATAAAAACAAATGGATTTTAGCTTCGTTTAAAATAGTCTCTTCGCATTGTTGCACAAATGAATAGGCTTACTGTCGAATTCACAACATTCTCCATTAGGCCTATCTGCTACTTACGAAATTAAAAGAACATTTTGCCGGCCCCCAGCCAGGCCGGCTAAAAATGGTTTCTTTTGCTGAAAAGTACAATACCTGTCAATTTTAGCATTGTTGCCTCAACGATGCTGTCATTGCCTTGAGACTTAAGTTCACGACGGCCGCCTCAGGCACCTGATCGCGCATGCGCGATCCTCCCTGTAAGAATGCAATCCCTAAGGGTTCGGTATCTCATTGTCTCAAGTTGCGTCAAAAGGTGACACCTGAGGGGAGGCAGGGAGGGCCTGAAAGTATTGTACTTTTCAGCAAAAGAAACCATTTTTAGCCGGCCTGGCTGGGGGCCGACAAAATGTTCTTTCTTTATGCTGCAAAGTACAATACTTGTCAATTTTAGCATTGACAGGCTGACCTCGTCAAATTAGGTGGCGGGCACCTATTGGCTGAGTTCCCTGGGGTGCTGAGGCTGGCGTTGTGGTGTCGTTTTGGATTTGTTTATGCTGGAGGATGTGCTCCGGAGGCCAAAACGAGACCGTTCCCTTTCCTAAAGGTTTTTTTTTTTTTTTTTTTTTTTTTGGACGGGATTTAATGAAAAGAAGTCAGCTTAAAAATGCTTTAAAAGACAAATGGGGTACTTAACTTTTTCTTGTCGTGGGGGGGTGGACCTGGTGGCATAATCATGGATGGGAGCTTGAAAGGGTTTAGGGGGCGTCAGGTCACGGGGGGCAGGGAAGCAGTTTTTTTTTTTTTTAGGTAATTAAATGGTGTTGAATGGCACAAGATCACTCTGCAGGGTTGGGATTGGAGCACAGTAGTGAAGAAAATGGAAGATGGGTAGCGTCGGAATTGTGACTTCGGTATCGAATGTGAGTTTTTTTTTGGGGGGGGGGGGGGAAATTTTGGGGGGCGGCCTTGGAAGGGTCGAAGGGTGGGCAGTGAAAACTTGATGGAGCAGGTGTGGGTTCCAAGGCCGAGGATGGTGTCCTAAGTTAGGAGATGTTCTGGACCCCAAAATGATAACCCTTGGCCTTATGTCGGCAGAGGTCGCAGGGAAGTTCAGTCGTTTTGTGGCTAGAAAGTTGGGACATGAGGGGGTGCATTGGGGTGAATGAGTTTGAGTTATCAAATTGCCAAAGTGAGAAAGTGCGAACGTTGAGATCAGAGATATTGGAGGTAAGAGTGTCCCATGTTTCAGTGATGTCGCAGTGAAGAGCAAGGTCTGTAGAGTCGAAGGCAGCATTCGTGGAAGATGAGGGGTCTTTGAGTGGGCCGGATGTAGGGGTGGCAACAACAGGTCTCGAAGGAAAAGAAGCAGGTGGGATCCGTGGGTCTGAGGGTTTAATGTCCAGTAAGGGATGACGGAGACAACACGGGCGTTTGTAGTCTGGACGGGTTGTTCTTGGTAGGCAGAGTTTGGTGAAGGCCCATGGAGCTAGAAAAACGGGTTCACAACGACCCGAGTGGGATGGCGGGGACTTTGACCGAGAAGAAAGTTGGTTTTCGATAGATGAGAGGCCGAGAGGTTTAGAAGTTTAAGATTTTCCGCCTGGAGAGTATGCATCTGTTGTTGGAGAAGAGAGACCTGGGACTTGAGGGAATCAACTTGGTCCTGATTTGCGTTTAACAGGGGTTTCACCTTTTCGTAGTTGGTAACGAATTGGCGTTGGGCACGGTGGTTCAGGCATAGCTTGTGCTTCAATGTTGTGAAAAGCTTCACGTGGTCGAACCTAGGGGTTGGAAGTTGGGGAGCTCCGGATGAGGTGGGTGGGGGAAATGTTACGCAGGCGGTGGCCATTTCAAGAAGGTCAGGCTGAACAGGGTTGGCGGGATGGTCTGTTGGGGTTTCCTTAGAAGGAGAGCGGGGTGTTGCAGGAATTTCGTCCAATGTGGTTTGATGGTCGGTAATCGGGAGGCCAAAGTCATTTCCTAAGGGCGAGGAGGGGCTATCAATGGTTGGAGACTCGGTGGGAGTGGGCAACTTTACTGGGGAGTTTTCGAAGTGTGAGGAATTTCCGTCCGAGGCCTCCGAGGAAGGGGGCGCAGAAGAATGGTCGACTGGTTCATGGAACCAGGAGGTGCGATTTGCCGGGGAACTAAAAGAAGATGCAGGAGATGATTTCCGGGGTGTATTGAGAATGGAATGTTGGGCGTTCTTCTTTAGTATGGAGGTAAGAAGCGGAGAAGAGTCCGGGTGCGAGGTTGGAGAGTGTTTGTCAACTTTAGTAGGGGTTGTCGAAAAAGACTGGCCTTCACGAATCTGTTTGATGAGAAGAGATTGCTGGTTCCTCTGTTTCTTTCGTAAAGCCGAAGCTTGGTAGGTTGCAGCTATGACAAGCCACTCAGATAATGGGATAGAGACACAGACGGCACAAGGTAGGTTGTAGTAATCGCACTTGCGATGAAATTGACAGACAGTCTTGTGGGGGTCACGGCGAAAGGGGTTCCGTAAACCTGAGCACGAACATGATCCGGGGTCTTCGATGAGTGGTAATCTTCAGAGAAACGGATCCTTGCAGGGGAAACGCTGGGCCTGCTTAATTTTTACCATGGTGAAGAATGACACTGGGCCGGGAGAGTGCTAAGCAGGGCTGAAAGAGCGCAACAAAGACGCGACTAGACGGCGGGAAAAGAAGCGGAAGCGACAGTGGCAGGAGCGTGAGGGGAGCCTCGGTTTGGTGTGGTGGAACTTCCAGTCAGAGGAGAAGGGTGATAAGGCTCTGAATAGATAGGGCAACCCCCGATGTGGAAGGTGGATCAAGGTCATCCAGGTGAAGATAAAACCATCAAAGGGTGATCCTGTGGTTACGAGAACGCCAAGGCGAGGCAAAGGCGGTTTGTGTGTGCAGTGCGGAGCGACAGCGCTGTCGTGCGGTGAGGAGATGGGTCGCGGCCCCAGAACGTGAGTGGTCGGTCAATGGTGGAAAGGCTGGGCAGCAGCGATCAGGAGTCGTGCGAGCGACAGGGGTAGGCTTGGATGGCGGTCAGCGCGACTTGTACGTTGGTTCCAAGGCAGGAGACGGGGGGAACCCACGGGTCACCACCGATGTTTATAATCCAGTCATGGGGCCCGAGAGCGGGCCGGGAACACCGGCGGAGGCAGTCATGTCAATCTCCTGGTGGTCGAAAAACCAACGGAACGAAGAGAAGGGGACAGCCTGGTCTGGTGGCTGTGGGGCCCTCCACCCGCTAAGGTATCAGGTGAGTGTGGAACGTAGGCTGACGTGAGGTCCGACTCGTAGAGGGAGAAGGCCCGGTCGGGCCCTGTGTGGAGCAAATGTGGGGTGGAAAGGACGTCAGATAAACGTAGGGAACATGGCAGATGATGTTAGTGGAATAAGTGAGGGACCATCCCAGCAATGAAGGAGAGCTACGGCGTCCTATCCCGGCGTGGACAGAGCTGTTGCGGGACGAAGGGCAAAGCCAGCCAGGCTGAGACGAGTCATGGTAGCCCGAGGCCGGGAGTTACAATGTCTTCATCCCGGCGACCACCGGAGTAGTACGAAACGAAAGAAGTAGAGATTGCTTGATGGGTGACGTCGTAGGGGTTGACGGTTACCTTGGGGCGGTCCTGGCGACGACATCTGAAAAGGCGACAGGTGGTGTCGGACGGGGTGGGCAGAAAAGGTGAGGGCAGGAGTCGTTCCAGTGTGGGGCGATCCCGGGAAACAACGGGAGGGAGCCACGGCGACTTTTGTCCATGTGGGCGACACCAACGTGGCGACAGGTGATGTCGTATGGGGAGAACTGGAGAAGGGAGGGGCCGATGCCGTTCCAGTGTGGAGTGATCCCGGGAAACAACGGGAGGGAGCCACGACGTCTTCAATCCCAACCGACGACAAGAAGCTGGAGGCAGGCGGTGTCGTGGGGGACAAACCAGCCAGAACGGGGTGAAGGTGCTGTTCAAGAGGGGAACGATCCCGGGAATCAACGGGAGGAAGTCACGACGTCTACAAAGCAACTGGCGACAAGAGTGGGGTAGGCAGTGTCGGGGCGGTCCCGGGAGACAACGGGAGGGAGTTCGACGGCTTCAAACCAGGCAGACGACAGGAGGTGAGACATGTAGTGTCGTAGGGGACAAGCCCGCCAGGGTGAGGTGGTGATGCCGTCCTAGTGTGGAGCGGACCCGGGAACAACGGGAGGAATCCACGACGACATCAATTCAAACCGATGATGGGAGGTGGAGCAGGTGGTGAAACAGGAGGCATAGGTGTCGTTCAAGTGTGGGACGATCCCGGAAGCAGGCGTGTCGTAGGGGACGTGCCGGCCAGGACAAGGAATGGATGCCATTCAAGTGTGAGGCGATCCCGGGAGGGAGCCACGACGACTTCAATCCAAATGGTGACAAGTGGTGTTGTAGGGGACGTGCCGGCCAAGCGTGGATGCCGTTCAAGTGTGGAGCGATCCCGGGAGACAACGGGAGGGAGCCACGACGACTTCAATCCAAAGCGACGACAGGAGGAGAAGCAGGTGTGTCGTACGGGACGTGCCGGCCAGAACGAGGCATGGATACCGTTCGAGTGTGGGGCGATCCCAGGAGACAACGGGAGGGAGCCAAGACGACTTCAATCCAAAATGGTGACAGGAGGTGAGGCAGGTGGTGACGTAGGGGACGTGTCGGCCAAACGGGGATGCCGTTTAAGTGTGCAGCGATCCCGGGAGACAACGGGAGGGAGCCACGACGACTTTAGTCCAAAAACGACGGCATGAGGTGAAGCAGGCGGTGTCGTAGGAGACATGCCAGCTTGGCGATCCATAGATGTTGTTCAAGTGTGGAGCGATCCCGGGAGGCAACGGGAGGAAGCCACGACGACTTCAATCCAAACCGACGGCGGAAGGTGAAGCAGACGAGTCGCTGCGGGGCGACAGCAATCCAAGCCGTCGACAGGAGGTATCGTAGGGGCCCCGGAGACCGAGCCCCCTACGAGACGAAGGTTTCAAAGAAGGACGAAGCACAGAGACAAAGAGATGCCGAACCCTTAGGGGTTGCATTCTTATAGGGAGGATCGCGCATGCGCGATCGGGTGGCTGAGGCGGCCGTCGTGAACTTAATTAAGTCTCAAGGCAATGACAGCATCGTTGAGGCAACAATGCTAAAATTGACAGGTATTGTACTTTGCAGCATAAAGAAACTGTATTTTTAAAATTAGGCCTAAAATCATGATACCATGGCAACGTCAAGTTGCTACGAGTCGCTGTTGGCTTCATCAACAGCGTCTCTCTCGTCACTTCCCTACTACCACTGATCTATATAGGCTACGTTGTTACGTTGTAACACTGTAACTGTGTACCTGAAGGCGCACCGTGTTGCAAAAATGAATAGGCTTACTATACAATCCATATCTCCGTTAGCTGCTACTTACGAAATTAAAACAGCTGGTTAAAATTAGGCCTAAAAGGTGATAATTACGCCTAAATTGTAAAATAGGCCTAAAACTAACACATTTTTACCGGCAATTGTGATGGCTACTGCTTTTAGATTAGTATAATATAGTTGTTGTAGTGAATGATAGAGATGTGTGCCTCAACATTGGAAGTAGAGGAACTGTACAGAAGACCAGTATGACTAGCCAGTCGCTGTAGCCGCTTGTTTTTTATCACTCACACTACTGCAGCATGAAAAAAAAAAAGCCTGATGTCGTCGCATTGACTGACTCTTGATGTCCAGTGGTACCCGGCCAGTAGACAAGGATCCAATTTTTGCAACGACTACTATAAAATACATCCTACATTAAATTTACCCAATCAAAAAGTTTTTCCCCCCCCCAAGATCCTTGATCGCGCCTATGTCCATTTGCTGTGCCAAAAATACTTAAAAGGACATAAATCCTTCCGGTATCGTGCGACCCGATGAGATTGCAGTTGGCAACATTTACACAGGTTAGCGTTAATGTCGCCAAATCACCTCGCACGCAAGAAAAAAACAAAAAAAATGAATGTGTTGGCAACATTTACATACGTTTGAGCTAATGTCGCAAAACTGAGTCATGCAGGAAAGCCAACAGGGATTTATGTTCCCTTAATCTTTTCATAAGCCATTTAAACCTATGTGATGAGGTTAAAAAATTTCTTCCAAGTGAATTTATTCATATTGGGTTTGTGCCTCCAAGAATCAAAAGGGTTTTCCTTCAAAGTGTTTTCCTTCAAAGGAAATTCCTTCAAAGGAAATTCCTTCAAAAGGGTTTGTGCCTTCCTGAAAATTCTCAGGCTTCTGCCCCCCCCCCCCTACTCCCACCCTCCCCCGCCGGGTAGCTCTGGGCCTGCATCATCATGATCATCGTTAAGCCTGGCAATTTTGCTCCTACTGCCCGCAAACAGAAGGCAGTTTACCTGCAATAAGCATCAACTTTAAAGCTGTTTTGAAAGAAACTCGTAAAAATAAAAACGAGAATTTAAATGGTGCCTTAGTATTAAAAGTAAGCTTAACGCCAAGGCAGAAAGAAATAATTACCGTAGAAATGATACTCTGCTACAAAATTTCATTTTTTATAGCACAGATGTCATTAATTCCTACTTTTTTCTGTCATGGTGTAAGCATACTAACACAATATTTAAACGTATACTTTTACTTTTACTTTTTTTCTTAAAACTGTTTTTCGACGCCTACTTGCAAGTGAATTGCGTTCTGTTCGTCGGCAAGAAGTGACAGTACCTTCCTAAACCACCGAACGGAGCGAACATAACGCACTACTGTTAGAGACAGTTTGGCTCCAAACTTAATGTCGCGTGTGCCCAGTAACGTTGCGTCAGCCGTTTAGTACCTTCCGAAATTGCAATCACAGCTCAGCAAAATCAACAAGCTCAACAGAGCACTCATTACGTCATACCTTTAATGTGACCAGACGTGGCTAGTTGATTGGACCAGGCTACGATAATGGAAGTAACCAGGCGCGAGCAATGCAAAATTGCGAACCATCTCGGGAAGGTGGTTGCGGGTGATTGCCAGTGGTGGAGCTTTTGAGCATGCGCTAGGTACGTAAACCGATTCATTGCTGACGATGGTTGACGTAGGCAAGCCACATCAACACGGCTTTAGTAGGGAATGAGCTGAAGTGTCACCAACAGTGGTGCGTTTGGTTCGTTCTGTTCGGTGGTTTAAGAAGGTACTGTCAGTAAAGCTATAGTATAGCGCCACGCCACTACGTGCAAGGCCAGCTGAGATAGTAGCTGCGTTGGACCAAGGACGCAGCTACAATCTCAGCTGGCTTTGACTACGCAGGCCATAGCTGCACTGTCTGCCGGTAGATGGCGTTGAACACCTTGGTCGGCGACCTGCGCAGATTGATGCGCACAACAATTTTATATATAGAATTGTACGTGGAAACTTTATATATGAAAAAAATTTTATATATGGAAAATATTTAATGTATGGAAAATATTGTATATATGGGGAATATTTTATGTACGAAAAATAATTTATATATGGAAACAATGTTATATGTGGAAAATAATTTATATATGGAAACAATGTTATATGTGGAAAATATTTTATATATGGAAAATATTTTATGTATGAAATAAAATTTATATATGGAAAATATTTTATGTATGGAACATAATTTTATATATGTTAAAATATTTATATATGCGACAAATTATTATATATATATATATATATATATATATATATATATATATA
>JAHWFP010017798.1:0-16704 GCA_023313725.1 Lithobius niger | reverse complement strand
TGTAGGGAATGAGCTGAACTGTCACCAACAGTGGTGCGTTTGGTTCGTTCTGTTCGGTGGTTTAAGAAGGTACTGTCAGTAAAGCTATAGTATAGCGCCACGCCACTACGCGTAAGGCCAGCTGAGATAGTAGCTGCGTTGGACCAAGGACGCAGCTACAATCTCAGCTGGCTTTGACTACGCAGGCCATAGCTGCACTGTCTGCCGGTAGATGGCGTTGAACACCTTGGTCGGCGACCTGCGCACATTGATGCGCACAAAAATTTTATATATAGAATTGTACGTGGAAACTTTATATATGAAAAAAATGTTATATATGGAAAACATTTTATATATGGCTGCGAAAAAAAAATTAGTTGTTTCTCAGGCCCTGCCTGGTGGTCAAATTTGCCCCTTGTCGATGCTTTTTATTTGCTAGTTCAAGCTAAATTTATTACCGTTACAAGGAAAAGCAATTCAGTTAGCTGAAAATAAGCATTCTTTAGCCAAATTAACCACTTTCAGCTCCGTAAAATTAAGTGTTTTGCAAGTTTTTCTGTAAAATTAAGATGCAAGTGTTTTGAGCAGTTGAAAGTAAGACTTAAGTTACTTCCAATAAAATAAAAAATAAAATAAAAAGCCTGGTAGCCTGGTTACTTTTTGAATGAAAATACCCGAGAAACAAACTTATTTCTTTTCACGGCCTATGGAAAAAATTTTATATATGGAAAATTTTTAATGTATGGAAAATATTGTATATATGGGGAATATTTTATGTACGGAAAATAATTTATATATGGAAACAATGTTATATGTGGAAAATAATTTATATATGGAAAATATTTTATGTATGAAATATAATTTATATATGGAAAATATTTTATATATGGACAATATTTTATGTATGGAACATAATTTTATATATGTTAAAATATTTATATATGCGACAAATTATTATATATATATATATATATATATATATATATATATATATATATATGCAAAATATTTTATATATTTGCCACATTATATGTATTTTAGGCAACTTAATTATGTCCCAAACGGCGCCTCATAGAGAGCCGAGTTAGTGCCGCAAACTAATTTTGTGACAATAACAAATACAGCAAAGGCATAAGAATGAACATAAAGCCCATTTTGCCGGCCCCCAGCCTGGCTGGCTAAAAATGGTTTCTTTTGCTGAAAAAGTACAATACCTGTCAATTTCGGCATTGTTGTCCGAACGATTCTCCTGGATGCTTGAAATTTTATTAAGGTTCGTCGGCCACCTCAGTAACACAACCGCGCATGCGCGGCCCTCCCTTATAAGAAATCGGCTGCGAGAGCCTGCTATCTTTTTGTCTCTGAAATGTCAAAAGGCGACTCGAGAGGGGAGGCAGGGTGGGCTTTAAGGTATTGTACTTTTTCCGCAAAAAATCCCATTTTTAGCCGGCCAGCCCGGGGGTCGGCAAAATGGGTTACCTTATTGCTGGAAAAAGTTCAATACCTGTCAATTTTTGTATTGACAGGCCGACCTCGTCAAATTAGGTGGCAAGCCTTTTTTGAGCGAGGTCTCTGAGGTTCTGATGCTAGTGTCACCCATGTTGCTGTCCATCTGTTGCATGCTTTGATATCAGCTGAGGTGATGGATGCCTGATATATTTTTTTTTTGTTGAAAGGGAGTGAAATTTGGAAATTACCATTGAATGATGATGTGTGACTTGTCTTTAATGTTTCTTCAGTTGGACAATGATGGACGTCTGGTGCTTTCAGGTGATCCAATGAGTCGTAGGTTCTGTGTAGCTGTGGGGTCACAAGAGTTGAATGATGTTATCCCAGGATTGTCAAGTTTGGTGTTTATTCCACACCAGTCTTCTCTCTTCTCCTTTTTTTTTTGGAAAATGGTTAGGACGGACCTGTCTAAAGTTTGGGTCCGAAATTAGGTGGTGAAAAGGAAAGGAAGTTTGAATTTGAATGCTTTAAACCAGGAGGTGATGTTTGTTTTATTGGTTTCATATTTGATTAGGTTTCATATTTGATTTTCAAATATTTGATTAGGTTCACTAATAGGAAAAGATTTTGAAAAAAGCTGAGATTGCCGGCAAAGTAGCTAACAGATCGAAAGGAGGTTTCCTCTACAGCTCCCAACCGGGATCAGTACTCCGGGTTACGGGAGCTGCAGGGGTGTTCAATCGGAAGTTTCTCCTCCCCCCCCCCCCCCCCCCCCCCCCCCCCGCTCTAACAAAAAAAATTTGGCACAACAAATTGGTGGGGTTATTGCAGGTTGTTAACGTTAGAGTGGTTGCGAACCACGAAGCAGTATCCTTTAGCTTTGGTTCTGCAGAAGTAGCATGGGGTTTCCGACGTCGGAATTGAGGACAGTTGTGTCATGTCAGGATGGAGAGGTCTGAAACCGCCATTGTCGAATTGCCACAAGGAATAAGAGTTTATATTGTGGGCTTCGGAAGTGGCTTTTATTGCAGTCCAGGCTTCGGTTAAGTTGGTCTGTATTTACCGGAACTGGTCCCCGTAGGTATTGAGTGCCGATGGGATGTTGTTTGGGCCAACTGGAGTTCGATGTACACCAGGGGTCTGGATAGTAGAGAACGTGGCTTGATTCTTGGATCCGTTGGAGTGGTCGGTAAGAGAGGGTGGATGAAACAGGATGGAGCCTTGTATGATGGCTTCATAGATGTTAAATTGGAGATTGAGTGAAGAATCCATGGGCGGTGTAGAGATGGCAAATTGAGACCGAAATGGGGGGGGGGGGGGGGACTTCTTTTTTTCCTGCAAGCGCCTGTAGGAAGACAGCATCTGTTAGCTTTTTGAACTGGTCTGCATTTTCGGAACGTAAATTGTTGTTTTCAGATTTTAATTCAGCAATGGTTTGAGCTTGTTCCATTAGTTTATCCTGGAATGATTTCAATAGGGGTTTAACCTTGATGGTGTTGGGCTCAAATTGAGCTTTAGCCCTGTCATTGAGTCTGAGTTTATGTTTTAGAGTCTTAAAAATTTGATGGTGGTTAACTTCAATTGTTTCCTCGAAGTCGAGGCCGTAGAGTGGGGATCTTGAGTCTTCAGGTTGAATTGCAGAAAGATATGCACCGGTGACTTCACTTGTTGAATTTCGACCTGATGTTCGGAAGGGAACACGCGTGGCGTTGATTCTAATTGTTGCTCGGCTTCGTTGATGTAAGTGTTGTGATGGTCCAGAGAGCAAGGTGTTGCTGGCACCAAGAATTTGGTGGGTGGTTGCACGATTTCTTGGACGTCTTCCTTACACAAATTTGTTGGGATGTTGGATCCAGGGCACGAGATTGAGTTGGATCGTGAGAATGTGGTGGGGTTAAAACCGATGTGATGGAATGAGGAGATGCTGGATGCAGATTACCTGATGTGGGGGGGGTCTGGTGGAGCGTCAAGAGCTTCCCCTTCAGATTTGGTTGTCGGTATAGTGATTACACTGCCTGGAGTGGTGGAAATTGGAGATTTAAGCCAGGATTGCTGAGAAAAGGGAATTCCAGTTTGTGAAGAATCTCGGGTTTTCTCGTGGGTTTTGGGTGGTCTGGTGATTGTGGAGGATGGCTTGAATTTTGGCTTCGGAGTTGCTGGAAGAGAGTTGCTTCGAATTTTCTTCAGGGTGATGGCATGTTGTTTTGCCTGAAGCGAGTTGCATCGAAGCAATTTCACGCCAGTCCTTGTGCGGAATGGTGACGCAGATTGTGCATGGATTATCATAATACTCACATCTCCTGTGGTATTGGCAGACGGTTTTGTGGTGGTCTTTGCGGTTCAGGTATCTGAGTCCAGGACAGTTGCACTTCCCTGGGTTATCAATTTTTGGTGTGCGACCAAAATAGATGTCTTCGACTTCCGTTGGTTTGGGTTTTTTGACTTTCACCATGGTATCGATTTCTTGAACACAGGTTTGGTGAGACGCAATGTTTTGCTGCGAAAAATGGCAACAAACGATGTCACGTGATGCGTGCGAGAAGCGGGAAACGAAAGCACTCGGGGCGATGCGACCGGAAATTGGGTTGGGTTAGTCCACTTAAACGTTAGGAGGGAAGCGGCGGTGGCGCTGCATGCAGTGTTCATGCGTGGATTGTCAAACATGTTTTCAGATGAGAGGCAGGATTGGCAGGACGAAAGCAGCTTTGAAGGTTATCGATATGGTTCTATGTTTCGTGGGGAAGACCTCGTGTGTTGTCGGAGCCTATGGAGGCATGAGGAAGGTTAGCGAAAGGGATTTCGAGTTGGGTTCTTGTCCAGAGTTCGATGCGGCACTAGTTGGCCCTTGGTCCCGGCGAGGGTCGGGAGGAGACTTAAGTGTTTTTTTTTTTTTTTGGAAAGGTCTTTGAATTTATTTTTGTTTTCAGTTTTTTGTTTTGGGTTCCAGATTGTGATGGGTGAAAGGACAAAAAGAGATCGCTTAATGATCTCTGTTTTCGGTAATGTGGGGAAAGATGATGTTCCATGTTACTGGGAGAAAAGAATGATCGGATCGGAAGGGACGACGGTTCATTGTCGTGGTTGCAGTTCGTGTATGGGAGGCAACGAAAAGAGTTCCAAACAACGTTGTTGGGGCAGGGTGGACATATGTTCCGGGTGAACGGCTTTCCGAAAGGGCGGGGCGTCTTTTCGGGTTCACGGCTTACTGAAAAGTGAATTGGTAGTTTTCCCAAAGGGTGATTTGTAGCTTTCCGAAAGGCGAAACGGGGCAGGCTGAAGGTCGATGGAAACCAGAGGTCTTGAGGACGAGAAAAGAGGTGATGTGTGTCGGCGAAAGTTGTCGTACGTGGGAGAAAACACCAAATTGGAGATGGCGTCATGTCTACAGCACCCGGTGTTCCCAGGCGGTCACCCATCTAAGTACTTATCAGGCCTGGTGCTGCTTAACTTCGGTGATCAGACGAGAACCGGTGTTTTCAGCATGGTATGGTCGTGGACAGGGTAAGGGGTTGATGGGCTTTCGTCCGTCTTCAGCAGGTGTGAGCCAGATTGGTCCTTTCGGGGAAGGTAGGCAGATAGGTGTAAGGCTTGACGTCTTGGAGTCTGAGGAGTCAATCTTTAGGTGGATGGAGGCGGGAAAAAAAAGACAGGGAGCCATGATCTTCATTGTTCCCTCGGTGAAGAACAAAAAATATTTTTCGTACGGAGAGAAAAACTGGAACTCCTGGTGCAGGAGATTTGACCTGAAGTGGTAGTAGTTCGAAGGAAGGCGGCAGTATTTCATCCAATAATCTTTTGGGTGGTGGGTGGATTGACCCGTGTGGATTCCGGGAGCACACGGAAAGGGAGCCACGGTGTTTTCGATTTCCTCAGGATAGATGAAGACGTTCTTTCGTCTCAGGTTCGGCGTCTATGAGGGCCGGGGGGACCCCATTCACATGTGTTGGCAGACTTCAATCCGAAATTGGGTGGATGACAAACCATGGTACCCAAGATTTTCGGACGGTGGATCGGTTCCGGGAAACACACGGAAAGGAAGCCACAGTGTTTTCGTTTCCATTGGTGGTCCGAGGAATCACGGCATGAAGCTTTGCAATCTTCAGTGCGACGATCGGTTGGACGAAAGGAGGACCGGCTTTCGGAAAGGGAACGGTTAGGAAAGGAGTTGATCGATGGCTTAAATCGGATCTTGTCTTCGGGTTGCCAGACCAAAAACTTCGGCAGCATCACCGTCGTGACGAGGGCGAGCCGACCGAAAAGTGGGTGTGCGGCGAGGCGTCATTTCCCTAGATTTCGGAAGGTGGATCGATCCCGGGAGTCAACGGGAATGGGGCCACGTTGTTTTCGTTTCCAACGTCGGACGATGAGAACATGCGGCAACTGAAGGTTGTGTCTTCATCGGGAAATAGAGACTTCGGTCGAATCGAAGGACAGAAAGCGCCGTAATGACAGAAAGCGTTTCAGTGACGAAAGGAGCGTTAGAATTCGATTCCGTGTTGACGGTGTACAACTGAAAGGCAGGAGGTAGGAGAGGCAGCCTGCACAAGCGGAGGGTAGGGCGGTCACGGGAAACCGGAAAGGGAACCATGATGTCTTCGGCCGAAAAAACAGAATCCAGGAGAACGAGCAGCCGTCCATGATGGCTGCTTGAGGCAAAGAGACGCAATTCTTATAAGGGAGGGCCGCGCATGCGCGGTTGGGTTACTAAGGCGGCTGATGAACCTTAATGAAATCTCAAGTATCCAGGAGCATCGTTGGGACAACAATGCAAAAATTGACAGGTATTGGACTTTTCCAGCAATAATAAATCTAAATTTCAACCCGTTTCGCCTGTAATGGGCCCAAACCCTGTTTCCTTGTATTTTTCAGATAGACAAATTTCCAATTTTTTGAAAAAGTTTTAGAATTTGTTTCTCCCACTCACCAACAACATGTACAACACATGTACAATATTTGCTATTTTAAAGACATGCTTTACCTTGTAGGTTACTGATGCGTATGGATCATCTATCTGGAACTGACTAAGGAATCCACTATCTTGGCTCCAGAAAAGACGAATGTCTGGTATGGAGTACAACTTCATGGCAAGTCGCTCTAAACCAAGACCAAATGCCCAAGCAATTCTGTCAACAGCTCCAGCTGCAAATACAGTAAAACAGATTTTTTCGAATGCAAATTCGAAACATGAAACTAACGGAAAATTAAATTAGGCTTAGTTTGAAAATGTCACATGGTCTACTGTGAAAATTCATTTTGAAGTCGAAAAATCACCTTATATCACGCTTATTTTCACAATCCCACGAAATAACAATTTCAGCAAATTTTCGATAGTCAGAAGTCCTGGAGGTGTAATGGCTCAGGCGACTATCATCTTCAGGCTCCACAACAACACAGTTCACTACTACGTAACGACCGTTTGTCTACTTCGAATATTGGGCGCGGCCTCTAGTACTTGTTGAGTACGTTGCGAATCTGGAGCGCGTTTGCCGTTATTTGCAGGGTTTGTCGCCCACTTCTCACGCAGCAGGCGATTGAGTTCTCCACGCATCAGAAACTGAATTCCAGGGTTTGAGGGTCCCTGGATATTCGTCAGCACAGCCTTCTCTCGGCTGTGGTGTTGAATAGCAAGGGATTCAAGACTTCTCAGATGTATATCACTTCTTGAATTTGAGACTAGGAGCGTTCCTGTTCCTTCCCAATCTATATTGTGCCGAGTTTCCATGTAGTGGACTGCAATGCTGTTCGTTCCAACTTTGTTCCTAGCATCGGCCATCCCATGTGCTGTTTGACACGGATCCTAATTCCTTTCCTTGTCTCATCTACGTAGACTGCACTACAGCCACCACATGGAATTCGGTATACTCCTTCATTAGTATTTCGAAATTTTTCCAGGATCTTATCTTCCGCTTCTTGCACTACATTCTGTTTTCTCATGATTTGTCCAGATTGATTCCCAGGGGCGGACTGGCAGCAACTTGGCCCACCGGCCCGGCCCAAATAAATGGTCCCCTATTCCAAGTTTCGCAAATGTTCTGCAGCAAATTGCTATATTTTCTAACTTTTTTTTACTTCACAAATGATTACTGTTCCCCTTCACACACACCCCCTCCCAACCAATAAAAGAAGATAATATATGGTTTCCCACGTGGCTTGAAGCCGTTTTACACATAATTTTGAAATAAATTATTTATTCGTTTTTTGTTCGTTTAAAAAGTTCTACCGGATGTACAATAGTCGAAACGGTTTATCAGAAGTAGCTCGTATAAATGGTTCTTAAGCAACTTTTTCCTTTACGCAACACTAAACGTCAAAACAGTAATGCATGCATGCATACCATTTTTTACAAATTTCACGTTGTTTCTGTAGCTGTTTTTTTTTTTAGAAGTAGCATACACCGTATGCGTTTTGCTTTGAGTCACACGGCTAAAACAAAAACTAAAAAAAAAGGCTTGACTAATGACTGAGCGGAGTGATTCGAAAAATGTGGCGTGCCCCGTGTCGCGTCACGAAAAACACTGACCAAACTGGAAGAAAAAGTAATTTTTGAACCTCAAAATGACACTTTCAGCAGTATACATTCTAAAATAAGTCTCAGCTTCTCAGACCCCTATGATATGAGTATTTACAAGGTTTGAAGCTATTAGTACCAATACTGCAAGCATAGTTTGCAGAGGCTGACTGGCGGCCAAAAGACGCAGATACCAGATCTGCAAGGAAGGGGGGGGGGGGGTTTGCTATCGCTATGGCTCCGTAAACTCAGCTAGGGGTTTGAGGGAGCGCTGTGAGCTCCCCTAGTGGGGTCCGGGGCAGAGCCCCGGAAGCTGAAGCATTTTACACTATTTTAGTACCTGTTTCTGGCCTCCAACGAGCACTAAAATAACGCAACAGATCAAATTTTCGTGACTTTTCTTAGTCGTTCTTCAGAGATGGTAGGTTTCTAAAAACTTAATTGTGACTACTTGTTTTATTTAGACATTTTCTTTCCAAATCAAATCAAATCAAATCAAATCAAATCAAATCAGGTTAGGCCTGATGAAGACAGACGTCGTTGGTCTGTTGAAAATTTGCAAGAATACTGGTACAGTATTTGATTCTGAAATTGTGTGTAACAATCTATTTTCAACAATCAATTATCAAGAATGACGAACTTTCAGAGTAGAAGCCGTTATGGAATTTTCAATGTAAATTAAACTGAGTTCAGTTTAGAATTATAGTATAAACAATCCAACAGCTAACCATTGACGATTGGGGGTTGGCACATTGTACTTTTAGGCTATAATGAATGACGATGAACTGCTATGTTCAAGTATGGGCAGTAGGAGTGGGGCCAGCTGCCGGAGGCAGAAAGTTTTTTTAATGGACTATCAAAAGGTGAACAATTGAGAACTCTTTTACTCAGTTTTATTCCAAACGACTAGGCCTAGAGGTATTATTGCCAAAAACTTCCACATTTAAAAGCAACAACATGCTCCAGTTTTCAAAAAATTGGAGCGTCGAAAGATGAAAAAATGCTGAAACATCTTAGTCAGTTTTGTCGAAAACAACTTGACGAGTGTTGGAGAAAAGCTTCCACATTTGAAATCGACAAGCTCCTTTTCATTTTTTACTCCCTTGATTCAGAGGATCTTAGGGTAATCCCCCCCCCTCCCCCACACAGATTCTACGTCCCTCTACTGGTGCCGCGCCGACCCATATGCCGGCCAGTTAACCGAAGCCGAGTCAGCAGCCCCCACTTTGCAGCAGACAAGTCGTGAATGAGCCGCGTGGCGTGGGCGTGGCATTACGGTTACGGTATATGCCCGACACGGGTAAAATTAAAACAGTTTGATGAGAACGATGTAGTATATCTGCCTGCACTACGAATACTCCGATGTTGTATGGATGGTTTTAAATTCAATTTTGATTCTAAAAACTATACAACTCGGCAAATCTTTTTCACAGTTTTATTTGTGGATGATGCCCTCACCATCCTCAAGAGAGGCCAATCAGACAACGTGCAGCGAGTTCTTAATGCATGGACGGAAGAAATTAACTTGACGTATGAAGAGGAAAAGGAAGGAAGATTGCCATTTTTGGACGTGTTGCTGGAGAGGAATGCAGATGGAAGGATCTGTTACCAGCCCCATCAGAAGCCAACAACATCAGGCAGAGGAATTCCTTACACATCTGGACACCCCAAAAGCCAGCTTAGAGCAATAGCACAGAACGAGTTTTTCTGAGTGGTACAGAATTCGAGAGATCTGAGAACAGCGAAGAGCCACTAAGCGAAGCAAAAGGCAGGTTTGTCAAGTTAGGCTACCCGCCTGGCTGCCTAAACAGATTGATTCAAAAAGCAGTGGTGGTAGAAAAGGAAAGAAGAGAAAGAAAAGCAAAAAACCAAGAAGAAGGGATGGAAGAAGAAAAGAAGGAGGAGATGGAAAGTGTGAAGGAAGAAAAAGGAAGACCGAGAATAGCCCTAACCTACATGAATGAAAGTACGGACATGGTGCAGCGAGTACTGCAGAAAAATGGGTTTGATTCTTACATCAAGAATAGCAAAGGGCTAAAAGATCGCCTTATGAAACGAAGGAATCAATCTGGACAAATCATGAGAAAACAGAATGTAGTGCAAGAAACGGAAGATAAGATCCTGGAAAAAATCCGAAATACTAATGAAAGAGTATACCGAATTCCATGTGGTGACTGTAGTGCAGTCTACGTAGGTGAGACAAGGAAAGGAATTAGGATCCGTGTCAAACAGCACATGGCCGATGCTAGGAACAAAGTTGGAACGAACAGCATTGCAGTCCATCACATGGAAACTCGGCACAATATAGATTGGGAAGGAACAAGAACGCTCCTAGTCTCAAATTCAAGAAGTGATATACATCTGAGAAGTCTTGAATCCCTGGCTATTCAACACCACAGCCGAGAGAAGGCTGTGCTGATGAATATCCAGGGACCCTCAAACCCTGGAATTCAGTTTCTGATGCGTGGAGAACTCAATCGCCTGCTGCGTGAGAAGTGGGCGACAAACCCTACGAATAACGGCAAACGCTCTCCAGATTCGCAACGTACCCAACTAATACCGGAGGCCGCGCCCAATATTCGAAGCAGACGAACGGTCGTTACGAAGTATTGAACTGTGTTGTGGAGCCTGAAGATGATAATCGCCTGAGCAATTACACCTCCAGGACTGCTGACTATCGAAAATTTGCTGAAATTTTGTTATTTCGTGGGATTGTGAAGTAAGGTGATTTTTCGACTTCAAAATTAGGCTTATCGTACGGCACAGTAATTTCTTTAAAAGCAGTCAAGAAAACACATTAAGGTAAATGTTAACTGGCACGAATACTAACTTACCGTTCTGCAGTATCTGGTTTTCCACAATGCCGCAGCCAAGTACTTCCATCCAATCACCTTGGTAACCAATTTCTAGTTCAAAGGATGGATGAGTAAAGGGAAAGTAAGAATCGACCCATCGATATTCAATATCTAAAGAGAAATAAAAGAAATAGATAACAATTTGCAGGCTTTGCTACAGACGTACATAAACAACAATACAGTTCATTTTTACACCTTTAACGTGGCAGTTATAATGTGTAGTACCACCAGGAGCAAATGAAGATGGAGCAGGCGGTCCGATGAGCCCACCAACCCTCCCCCTCACCCCCACCACACGCCTCGCCTCGCCTACGGCAGGCTCGTCAGACCACCTGCTCCATCTTCATGTGCTCCTGGTACCAAGCATTTATAGTGTTGGGGAGGAGAATTTGTGACTCAGACCCCTACTGAAACGTCGTAAGATTCATTAGTTCCGTCTAAGTTTATAGAGGGTGCCACAAGTTTTATGTGGGAATTTTTACTCAGTTTACAGCCTAAAATTAAACTAAACAAAATGAAACTAGCGTATATTTAATCATTATTTAGTTTACTTGAAATTTGGGCTAAAAAATTGAGCAAAAATTATCAGATGGAACGTGTGGCGCCCTCTGAAAACTTGGATGGAATTAATAGGAATGAATGTAACACGTTTCAATAGGGACTTTTTAGGGTTAAAAATTTTCCTCCCCAACCCTATAAATTCTTGGTAGTACTAATTTATTATAAAATCCAAAGTACACTTTAACACCACAGCAGAACACTTCAGTCGAACTTTAGAGTTCACTGTACATTTCTGGTGAGTCTGCTGATGAACATAGCTAACCCAAGTGTTTACAACATCAACCATCTGGTTAGGCCAGAACTGGGTATCGCTTTATATAAAAGTAGGGCATCCAGATCGAATGCACAATGAATATCAGTGGTACAGCAGACTAGCGCCTAGTTTCGAATGTTTGCCAGCAGATGATTGTGATAAAACCTACTACTTTTTCGTTTATTCTGTAATTATTTTGGTCTGAAGAAGGTGATTGGACTCACCGAAAATTTACAGTGAATTCTAAAAGTTTTACTGAAGTGTTCTGCTGCGGTGGTAAAGTGTTTTTTTGGATTTTATAGTACTAATTTAAAGTGGCACTATCACGGATTGAAAGACCTCGCAAATACCCTGGCGCCATCTGGCGGCATTAATATTGTTAACCTATACAGCTTGCTTCCAGCTGCCCGAGGGCGTACAAATTTTCACTCAAAAATTAAGAAGGTTCGTGGCTTTTTAGTTTCGTAAAAAGAAATGACATTGTACATTCCTTCACTTGATGCAACGAGTGCTAGATAGTACTAAGATCGCTAGATGTTGATTTCATTTGGTGATGGTGGCACTTTAATAGACGGATCAACACAGATGGACCAACGCGACTGATTTAGGCCTAACAAAGTTGAAAAGATGTTACAACGTGGTGCAGTAAAACACAATTTATTCATGTAAACCATATTGTGCTAAAAACAATTTGCTTTAAAACAAAAATACGTAAAATATTATTGCCTGTAATGTAGCAGTTATGTGCAGTACTAATTTAACAACTTTAAAAAAAGATAACTTAGCCAGCCTACAGAAGAGTAAAAAAAAATAAATAAACAAATATCATATTTTTCTAATAGACAAGCTCAAACAACGCTTTATTCAAGTTTTAAGCCCAACCAATCTCCACCCATCAAAAAAAAAACTGAATGTTTAGGCCGTGAAAAGAAATAAGTTTGTTTCTCGGGTATTTTCATTCAAAAAGTAACCAGGCCACCAGGCTTTTTATTTTATTTTTTATTTTATTGGCAGTAACTCAAGTCTTACTTTCAACTGCTCAAACAACTTGCATCTTAATTTTACGGAAAAACTTGCAAAACACTTAATTTTACGGAGCTGAAAGTGGTTAATTTGGGCTAAATAATACTTATTTTCAGCTAACTGAATTGGTTTTCCTTGTAACGGTAATAAATTTAGCTTGAACTTGCAAATAAAAAGCATTGACAAGCGACATATTTGACCACCAGCCAGGGCCTGAGAAACAACTAATTTTTTTTTCGTAGCCTTATGTAATATTTTTGAAAGGACAACTGTTAATTTACTGTAATTTCTAATTACAGCAAATTAACAGTTGTCCTTTCAAAAATATTCAAAAAGTAAACATATATTACAGTACAAACCCTGTGTACATCTACATAACATTGGTATTTATACCAATATTAGATTCAGAAAGCCAGCCTGATACAGAAATACTAATTTAATACCCATAAATGGTTTTACGCTTAAATATAATACTGCATCTCACTGTATTAAAAAATTGCTTCAGAAAGGTTATAAAGAGATACAATATCTTTCCTCGGAAAAACAGCTGTAGCCTCAAAACAGGAAATAATAAAAACTGTTAAGGCAAATGGGTCAAATTTTGGCATAAGAGTAATGGAAGGGCATTCCAGGCAAGGTAGCCTAAATTACCTACATTTTTTTGCATAATTAAAAAATATATAATATGTAGAAGCAAGAATTTATAGAACAAATGCTATTAACCACACACTGTGTTATCAGTCTGCCTTGAAATGTCGTAGGAGAAAAGAAATTTTTTTTTTCAAACATTGTATAACAATACCTCTTACAACAATAAACCTGTTATAACAATGCTATTTTCGATTGATTAAACTTTATTGGAAAACGCCCCGAACCATGCGCCCAGAAACAAAGCTAATACAAAATCAACTGAACACAACATACTTTCGAGGCTCTTTAAGCAACAATGCATGCAAAAGTGTTTGATTATAACAATAAATCTGATATAACATACAACATCAAAGGAAATTTGGACATTGTTATAAAGAGATTTCACTGTATTTGTTAGACGGTCCTAAAATACACTTCTTTTCAATAGCAAGTTACCAGTGCTATATACAGCTCTACACATGGTAAGCTTGTATTGATCTGTTCTTCCTGCACAGTACTCCACCTTTCTGTTAATAGCCACTACAATAGTAGCATGACCAGAGGTGGGCTCCCTATGCTGCGACTACAAGTCCAAAGTGAAGCAATCACCGATACACTTAAGCGAAGCAGGTGCTTTATTATAAATACTGGATCAATCCACTTCCAAGACAGTGACCCTTGGCCTTGGAGTTGGGTTTATAATGCAGAGCCGTGTTGTACCGCAGACAGCACCTGAAAGTCAGCTCTCTAAGCAAGGCCGGCCATGAGGAGAGTGACATGGCTGTTCATTCCAAACTCAGTATTAGTACTTTACCTTGGGTAGGGATCGTACCGAAGCTAGTATCTTGGATGTTCCTCAAGTCGTATAGTATGACAATACCATCTTTTCGCCAAACATAGGTAATGACAGCACACTTCGTCTCCCTGATAGTCAGATTGAAAAATGCCACTGGAACTCACGAGCAAGACATCGTGACTATGTTCGTGTCTTCGGTGAGCAAAATTTGAAGTTGGAAGCTTGATCCATAAATTTATCGTGAGTTTAAATTTGCAGTCTTTCACGTAAAAGTTGGCAGCAGCCTACTGCACGTATAGCCTAAATCTTTGAAACTCCTTTAACATGCAACGGGTGTTGGCAACAATTTGTGCACTGGCTATTTTCACCCTCTTTGGCAACTATTCTGTTCACTCTAAGCTTGCTTGAAAGGCTCCAAGCCCATCATCAGCTGGAGCTTGTGAATGTGTCCTACTCCGTAGGGGTGGCAGTGCTCGCTTAGGTTGTCGTGAGTTGGCACCACTCAATAAAACCAAAGGTAAATAAGTGCCCAGATAACAGGCAAAAACAAGAAAATATAACGTGGTGTAAATTGACCTAAAGAAACAACCGGCTAACGTCTTATTTTAGAACATAATCAGATCTTCTTAAATACATGACTGGTTTTATGTGGCTCAATGTATTCAGTTATTAAGCTTGAACGACTGACATTCAAATGTGGAATCCACACGGCAAGTGTTGTAAGTATTAAAGTAACGCATCCTGTAATGTAAGCAAAGGTGACAGTGACTATGAACCGTGAATTAGAACAAGTTATAAAATCTAAAATGTGGGCGTGTATTTCGAAACATGCCTAACCCAAAGTTAGACAAGGAGAACAGGTATCTGTGGCGGAAGAAATCCCACTGAGAAGAATTTTACACAAAATTGTTAACACCAGATAAGGCGCGTATTGTGTCCCATGGGAGGAGGCTGCGATGTTGTGTATATTGGAGAAACAAGAAAGGGAGTCCAAGCGAGGAGAAAGTAGCACATCTGACATGGAAAATTACGTCGAAGATAACGGCTCTGACTGTAAAAAATCCACCACGTTACTGATGCCTAAGTTTGCTAACGACAGGTATCTGAATGTGAATTGTGTGGAACTCGCCATTTGGCCAGTAGACATTTAAATTCACTCGCCATTGTCCGTAATCTCCTCGCCACGAAGAAAAAAATGTAGCATTTGTGCTGATACCAGGAGCCGATGAAGCGAGCCCACCCTATGGGGTTATTATTTGCATTAATCTAAGTCTCCAAATCAAGTAAAGAGGCAAGTAACAGTATTGCATGCTTGTTGGATAGCCCATGTGATTCTGCATGCAACGCCTCACTCGAACCATTTTTTTCTAGCTAATACGGTTCCCGAGATGACAATTTGAGCTTCAGGGTTTGATAATTAGGCACCATTTGGCAAGTAACACTAAAAATCAAGTCGCCAACTGCTGAATGTCCCTCGCCATTTGGCCAGTGGCGACCGATATTGGTGAAGGTTGCTAGAGACCCTAGCCACCCAACACCATGTGAGTTCGAGTACACCCCTAATGAACAGGCAGGTACCATCTAATACATCAATTCAGTTCCTAGTAAGACAGGACCTCAACTAACGACTGGCAAGCAAATGGCATACCAGACCTGATGAATACCGAGGCTTACAGGAACCGCCAGTTTCAAATCGCAAACGGCAAGATGTAAATCAAGCAATAAACAAAACCTAAGAACATGCCTGAAGAACACAAACAGACTGTTGTTCACGCGCTATTGGTTTGTTGAAAAATGGCAGATACTGCTTTGTATCCCATCTTTAAAAATAAGCGTAAAACGATGTAGTTGAGTGTGATAGCCTCTTGGAATACTGGTTTTCTATTTGCCATCAGCTGTCAAGCGCATTTCATGGATAACCAACTAGATGCAGTATGAACATAGCAATGATAGCATCACCAAAATCTGAACGTAGGCTATACATAATATAAGAGGCTGGGTGCAGCCTAGAGCACTTTCGTGTACCGTAGTTTACCTTGTCCAAAGAGGCGCTGGGCCAACCCCAAAAGACAGTTCTTCAAATCTTGTTCCATTATTTTAACAGCATCTAACGTGTGATTTTCTTGTTTATCATTTGTCCGCTTGCCCTTTTCAAACACTTGTAGTGTGTCACATTTCACATCTTCTCTCAGCTATGAAGAAAAACACACACAAAAAAGTAACTGTAAGCAGCTATGAAATAGTTCCAGCTATGAGAACCATGATGTGCTAACCACACAGTGTTGTAATCATATTCCAAGGAGGTTACAATTATTTTTAACTTTGTAGCCAGTTCCTCTATGCTATTTTTTTAAATGTAAAACTAGCCTACTCAAGTCACGTATTTGTTACATACAGTCTTATTCATAAGAGACTTCTGGAGAAGTATGTGCACCATTTAGTATACTTATTTCCTATTGTTTCTAAGGCTAGCCTATATCAAAATGATTAAGCCGAACAAATATTAGAAGAAATTCTTGAAGTTTGAAATTCTACATCCAGAGTTTGCACAGCATTGATGAAATAAAATTCAAACATTTTTAAGGATTTCAAGGACTTGACAGGGCCTACCAAACTCAAAGACCTAAATTTTGTTATTAAAAACAGTATC
>JAHWFP010017795.1:0-10812 GCA_023313725.1 Lithobius niger | reverse complement strand
AAAGGCCTAATTGCAAAAAGCCGACAGTACGCACGCGTTAAATTCACCGTGACGCTGTCCAGATGATGTCAAACGATGCGAGCGGTGCTATACAGGAAAGGTTTCTCTCAAGCTAGGCAGAATAGCCAGTGCGCACAGAAGATGGTCGTATCGGTAAAATATCTGTAAATAAACACCGATATAGATCCAATACCGATGCATGAAAAATACCGATAATATCTGAAAATACCGATACCGATTTTAATATCTGTCTATCCCTAATTGAGTTTAATAATACCAAATGGTAAGCTAGTCGTCAGTGCCCACTCATGTGACATTACAAAACATGAGAGTGTCACCATCGGATGGTAATCCACTCATCAGTGTCCACTCATGCAACGTTACAAAACATGTAGGGTGCCACATACGTATGGTCATAACCTTACACATGCGCTAGCTATCTATATTGTGCATAGTAGTAATCTCCTCAGTACTATGAAACATGGAGAGTACCAGTTGAGATAAAATCCTGTTTTTTACGCTTTATTTTGAGCAGTGTACTAAGTCCCTTACAGAGTTGGACTGGGTAGGAAAGGGTGCCCAGAGGCCATTTGGGAGAACGGCAGAGGTGCATTTTACCAGAAACTTGCTTCTGATTAAGTTTCTGCTAAAAAAAAAATAATAACACTCAACGCCCATCTTCAGCTAGATTTAGAGTGATATAAAGCTTCATGGCAAGATCCAAAGCCTACCCACAAACACTTTTGCTATTGTTGATATTCAAATGTCATTTCCAGTTTATTTCGTATTTTATATTTGTATTTTTAGTTTTTTTGGTTGGTTTTCATAGTTTTAGTTAATTTGTTTTATTTTCCTTGTATGGAGTTAGGTAAAATACTTTTGAATTAATTAAAAGTAGTTTACCAGTTACAATTGCAAAAGTTGTTACAAAATGTAAGAAGAGGATGGGGTTAAAATGGGCAAAATTTATGTAACGTCCACGTCGTTTGTGATATGGCCCCAAACAAAATAAAAAAGTTTTAAAAACGTGCATTTACGTACAATCGAAAAGGCATATTAGCAGGGGGGGGAGTGGGAGGGGTTGGCTGGAACCACGAATCCTACGGGGGGAATCTCAGAATCAAATCCCCAGAACAAAAAAAATTTCAATCAATACAATTATTTGACCACAAATTGCAATTACATTTAAAACTATTTACTTGTTGAGTTTTTTTCCAGTAGAGTTACTGTGGAATTGTAATTAATTATCCTAAATTACAATTACTTTTTTCTCTTAACCAAAGCCTGGTTGGGGTGGGGGTAGTTAAGAAAAGGTATTAGACAGGGAAAGGGAAAGGAGAGAGGATGGGTAGGCTTTGTGGCCATAGCCAATCCGACATACGGTATTCATTTTTCTGACAGGGAGGGGAAAACTCAAAGGTTGCCAAAAGTGTTTCAGACAAAGGGCGCCTGTGCCATGGCACAATGGTACTATGGCATTACGGCCAGTCCGATCCTGGTCCCTTAATCCGTAAACACTTGTCTGGTAATAAGAATGTAGCTATTAACTGTTTTTAACTATTTTTTAGCAGTATTGTAAGCTGCTTCAATCGGTAAGCACTTGTTTGGTTTAGGAATGCAAAAACGTGGTTCGAGCAAGATTGAAATCGATCCAGTCGACATCACCTCGAAACTTAAACACTGATGAATTCCAACCTCACACGACATTTTCGACAAAAATCACTCCAATACGTAAAGTGGTAGCTTTCGAGTGTTAGTACTATACTAACGTATCTGTGGTAAAAACATTCCACCATTTTCTTGCCACTGCCCTTTTGGTTGTTTATTTTCCGTTAGTTACAGTGGTGTATCCTGGAATTGTGTTCGGAGGAGGGGAAAAAATATGAAAATGTGCCCGAAAGCTAAAGAAAATTATTAGTTTTCCCAATAACGTAATTGGACACATCACATGACAAATATATTTTTGTGTACCCAAATATATATTTTTTCATGCTTTTAAGAAGCTTAATTTGACAAATTGTCTTTAATGGCAGCAAATTCCATACTTATTTGCTCAGCTTCAATGTAAATAATTTCTCGCCCAGGGGAAGGGGAGGGGGAGGAGATGTGGAAACACTGGGCTCGAGAACGAATTTGGGTTCTTATGAGCACTGTAACATAAACAAACGTTACCCTACTTGAGGCGAAAAAAGAGGGGCCTTCTGATGTCAGTAGGAAAAAAATCGAGAATCTTGCGATTTTGCTCAGTTTGACTGTTAGGGCCCCCACGCACTACGCAACCAGGTCGCTGCAGCCAATGAAGATGCTTCTGGTTCATGTAAAACTACGCACTAATCATTCTCATTGGCCACAGAGGCCTGGTTGCCTAGTGCGCGGGGACCCTTACTCTCGAGTCGGGGGGGGGGGGGGGGATTTGCCCCCTTCTGGGTGCACCACTGGTTACTTATACTGCTTCGACTGTAAATGAAGTAATAAACCTACGCATAAATTTGGATTAACTATTGTGATGACAACAGCAGATCTGTGATTTATATATATATTTTTTTTTATTTCCTAAAGATCCGTTGCACTTTTACGGGCATCTCGGAATTGGAATATCAGGATGCGGCAAACCAATCACTGGAAAGCCATTCCAAAGCCAGTAAATTACTTGACAGGGGAGGTGGCTTGTTACGAACTTGCGGTTCAATTTTCATTTAATGACCTACGTCACTATGAAAACGTCACAAACCACCAAACTTATTATCACATAAAAGTACGTTGCCAACCCCCCCCCCCCCCCGATCTAAATAACTATTGGTGGATTTTGTTCAATTTCCGTCCAAAAGACTGCAGGGGGACCGGAAGTTATCAACCGCGTCCTGCTGAGCTTCTTTAGTTTTTTTTTTTTTATCATCAACTTTTTTTTTTAAACATGACTTAGATCTGCCAGATCAGCTCAGCTGGAGTTCAATTTCCGACGGAGTAAAATTGGCCTTTTTTTTTTATCGTTCGTTTTTTTCATTTCTGTTTTCTTTTTTTCGAATTCTGAGAAATACAATAGTGTCTTTTACGATTCGGGAAAGTATCATTGTAAAACAGTAATTGTGTTACTAACTCTGAACCATTACCGTACTGTTACAGATAAAAATGATGTGAAAAGCTTTACATGGTTGGTTGGGTTGCATTTGACGTCGAAGTCTTTTTGATCGCTTGTGGGATCTGTAACCAAGGTTTTTGTTTGCTGTTAGTCGTAAAAGTAATGTTTTAAAAGCTTCTGAATGAAAAATTAAAATTATTAACTAGCCTGTGCGTGTCAATGACTAAATACGGAAAAACACTAAAAATGAAACACACAAATGTATAGAAAGCGCAGTGGAGGGTAAGAAATCGATAATGCGAATGTTGACGGTTTATCGAAACAGCATGGTCCTATTCTTCTCCAAATCCTGATCAAATGTTCTCCATCATGAGTATGTCTGAGCTCACAGACTAACAAAATTTTTACATTGTTTAGTATATCTATAAAGATAAGAAAATTATATATTGTCAGCGACGACAGACGCAAACCTGTTTCTGTAGCCCTTTGACTATCAGCATGCCAAAGCAGGAATTAGACTGGATTAAGATTAGACCTTAAGATTAGACCTTAAGATTAAGTGCTGATCTTAAGGTGAGAATCCACTTTACCACTAAATGGTAACGTCATTTACTTACCAATAGTTCTATGAAGAGTAGAAACCTCCCTCACTTACTCCACCGAGGAGGCCGTCCTCACCTCAACAAGAAGGTGCTTCTAAAACCAATGATATACGTCATTCAGACTAAGTTCACACCCCCTATCCCCCACCCCCCAAAAAAATAAGTGCTTTCATCACAAAACCATGTGTATACATCATTTGGCTTAAAATTAAGGAATACACGTATCAATTTTTGTTTGAATCACTCTCGGACAAAAAACAGCAAAGTGGGAGAGATGTAAAAGTCTGACTTTAGGGTCAGAACTTTAGGTCTGCTTTTGGTTTAGGGGAAAGATTTAGGCTCAAGGGTCCTAACAAGAGTCGTACCTAATAAATGCCTATTAGTAAAAAATACCCCTGTACAGAGAAACCTAGCAGGGATCGAAGAGAACCAGCCAAGTTCCTGGCCCAAATGCCAACTGGTTTTTCCTAGCTATGCATTATCTTTTACACTAAGTTGTTACCCTTGACAACCACGAAATAACAAAGTATTATGGGTAACGGAGAGTTTTAGAAGGTTCCAGAAGCAGGAACTGGAAACGAAATAACAAGGTGTAGATATATCCACCTATGGAAGAGTTTACAGAGACTTAAGATTGGCCATAGGCCCCCAGTAAACATGCAAGTACACAAGATTTGCAACACTCTCTGCTACACGATTTTTGACTAATGCCGTATCCAATTCTGCCCCCTCCTCCCCAAAATATTTATTTTCTTCGCAAAATATAGTATGTACATCGTTAAGCCTAAGTTCAAAGAATAATACCCAATTTTGTTCAAATAGGCCCACAAATTTAGCCGCGATTGCGACACAGGCAGAAAGAGCAAAATACCAAATCATCGAGTCATAACAACACCTCGTTCACTCGCTCAGTAATACTATTCATTGAACTTGCTGATCTGACAGTCACAATAGGGCTTGCCCATTCATGAAAACCAGCTTGCAGTCACGGTAACTTACGTCTCATCCTAAAAATTTTCTTTTTGAAATGCACAAACCTTAGGTTTGTTTTGCAAATTCAGAGAAAAATGCTCACACTGCCAAACCTTTGCTCTTCCACCACGTCTAAACTTTTACCTGAAGATTTTCATAAAAGCGGAAAGCTGCGCTTAATCTTCACACAAACACCAGGCAGGCAATGAACCCCACTTTAAGGGTTATAAAAATAAAAATAAAGGTGATCCACATGCCAACACCCGCTGAAAGTGGAGATCAATTCCTAGATTTAGCAAACCAATAAACCTTCATTACCCACAAAGCTTGATGGAGGACGTTTATAGTCCACAAATTTGACTGGTGCCTTATAAAATTGTCGTTAAGGGTCCATAAAATTGAGTTTCTTCTCTGGTGGCTTGGGAGTTGGCTATTAGTGGCACACCGAAGAAATTTATTAAAATCAATCTATCGTAACGCCATGAATGAATTTATAGCTGATCAGTCGCTCGTAGGATGCATTCTTCTGCAGTGTAACAAGACATACTAAGACATTGTAACCCGAACTGGCATTTTATCTAATCACTCGCATGTCTCTTAACTTGAAATCTCAACTAACCTTCAGCTGACGTAAAGAATCTCTCCACGTAATTTACAAAACTAAATTCCAAAATGCACACATTTTCTCGACAAGGGATTGAATAAACGATGTCAACTGGAGCTTTTGGACTGCATCCATGTTACAGAGTTTGGTGAACCATCGTTATGGAGAACTGAATAATTGATGTCAACTAAAGCTTTTGGACCGTGTCCATGCTACAGACTTTGGTGAACCATCATTACGAAGGACTGAATAATGATATCAACTGAAGCTTTTGGACTGTGTCCACATTACAGAGTTTGGCGAACCATCGCTACGAAGGATTGAATAATTGATGTCAACTAAAGCTTTTGGACTGTGTCCACATTACAGAGTTTGGTGAACCATCGCTACGAAGGATTAAATAATTGATGTCAACTAAAGCTTTTACATTACAGAGTTTGGTGAACCATCACTACGAAGGATTGAATAATTGATGTCAACTAAAGCTTTTGGACTGTGTCCACATTACAGAGTTTGGTGAACCATCGCTACGAAGGATTGAATATTTGATGTCAACTAAAGCTTTTGGACTGTGTCCACGTTACAGAATTTGGTGAACTATCGTTATGAAGGATTGAATAAATGATGTAAAGTGAAACTTTTGGACTGTGTCCATGTTGCAGAGTTTGGCGAACCATCGTTACAAACATTGAATAAATGATGTCAACTGAAGCTTTTGGACTGTGTCCGTGATAGAGAGTTCGGTGAACCATCGTTACAAAGGATTGAATAATTTATTTCAACTGAAGCTTTTGAACTGTGTCTTGTAATGATAGTTTACTAAGGGTTGAGTAAAGGATGTCAGCTGAAACTTTTGGACTGTTTGGAGGTTAGTGAACCATGGTTATAGCAGGAGAATAGGTATGACCATTTAGATTATGGTGCCAGACCAGGAAATTAATAAATAGACATAAATCGCTGGAAATAATACTAAGGAAAATTGGAAATTAAGCCAACAGCGAAAATCATACACTAGAAATAACGTAGTTCAGTAAGCCACCTTTATGCACTTACGTTTCGTCGGAGTGGCATGAACCGGATTCGAACCAGCTACCCAGTTCGCCCCCATATCACTTGCATAGCGCCTTAGTCGCTATGGCCACATCCTCAACTGGCTTTAAGAAGTTGATGAATAAAGATAACTCACTGAACCCCTTATTAAGGTCACAACCAGGGCTCCATTCGACCGAAATTCACTCGGCCATAAAAATGGATAGGGAAGACAAATCATACACTCACAAGGCTCAATAAAGGAGAAAAAATAGACATAAATCGCTGGAAATAAAAAGCCAGTTGAGGATGTGGCCATAGCGACTAAGGCGCTACGCAAGTGATCTGGGGGCGAACTGGGTAGCTGGTTCGAATCCGGGTCATGCCACTCCGACGAAACGTAAGTGCATAAAGGTGGCTTACTGAACTACGTTATTTCTTGTGTATGATTTTCGCTGTTGGCTTAATTTCCAATTTTCCTTAGACCAGGAAATTCATACGCAGGCATCGCAGGTAATCTGGAAATCAAATACACACGAAACGTAGGAATTTTTGATGAAAAAATAACAGGTTTACAGGAGTATTTAGAAAATTTTTCAGAAAATATAGGAATATTTTCTACTTACTACTTTTGATACGGACCTAAAAATGTGACCGATTACATTAAGATTATTAAGACTGGTTTAAGATTATAATTGAGCAGTCTCATTTTTATTACAGTCTTAAAACATTCATGAATAATTTCAAATATTCATATGATTCTATTTTGCCTAGTTGTTTTTACGTAAGAACATTTGCGTAAAATTTACGTGACAAATCAAATTTACAATATTTGATTTACAATGTGTGGTCCTAAATATAAAACCCTACAGGTAGTCTCTAATGCCTGCTTACAAGAAATGGAGAAAAGGTTTTAAAAAAAAGGAAATTTACTGTCAAAATGGTATAAATTAGGAATTTATGCGAAAAAAGATAAAACCACAAAACTCGCGTGAAAAAATGTGAAAAGGGAATTATACAATAAATTATAAGACATTTACGCAATTAAGACATTCTTGCAAAAAAGGATAATCAAGAAACTTAGATGAAAAAATGTAAAAAGCAGTAATGTGATAAATAATAAATTTAGCAAATTTACACAAAAAAGATTAAATAGCAGCTTACATTAAAATGGGTACAAACAGGGAAATTTACGCAAAAAGGGCAAACATTACGAAATTTGTGCTAATTAGGGTGAAAATTGGGAAATGTATGCAAAAAAAGGAAAAAAGTATGAAATTTGAGAGGAAAACTAAAATCAAATAAGAAAAAATTTTAACAACCGTACTGAATATACTACATGTATAAACACCAACTAAAAAATGGTCTGGGACATTCTGTGCATTTGGTACAACAACAGCTTGGTGACATTTATTAGTTTTATTATCACAAGAAAAAGAACATTAACAACTGGGATACAGTGCACCGTAACGTGCTTTAAACTGATTGGTGGCGGTGGAAGAAATCAGATAGTTCGATTGGTGAAGAAATGTTTCCTGGCTTCAGTACGGATGTTTTTTCCTGGAAGAGTTTAAGGCTGTGTCCACGAGTTTCAAATTAATTACGTAACACGTTTTTTTTTAGCGTACGAGAACCCACCCCCCGTACTCTTTGTAACACCGGTACAACTTTAGATATACCCCCCCCCCCAATCTGAAAATAAGTAACATTTTCTTAACTCTCCGCCTCCCCCGTCAATTGTATACATTTTTTCGGATGAATTCGTCAAGTTTATAACAGAAACAAAAATTACAAAATAGTTTTGCTAAAAGAATTCAGAGAGAAAATTTTAGCAAATAATAATTGAGCGAGAATTACTGGGTCTGTAACACTTCAACACACTCACGCCTCCCTTCCCCATCGTAACAGATGCTAAAACACTAGCTCAAGTCTCCCTTCCCCTTCCAGGCGTTACGAATTTCAAAAAAAGGGGATTTGTTTTTAGTAATCGTGTTCCAGAATTAAGGAAACCTCATAAAGATTTCACATTACTTCCTATGTAAAGAGAAAAATAAGCATCCTGTATTTAGACGTTAGTTAAAAAAAAAATTCGGCTGAGTCAAGTTATTACTAGCTATTAATAATTTTCTTTCATGATACTGTGCTGGAAAACCACGCCTTCTTGAACCCACAAGGAAGCGTCATCATTGCTGGGGGGGGGGGGGGCGGGAAGGGAGCAATTTTTTTTACACGATACCCGAAAAGATTTTGAGCCCCTCCCCATTCCCTTAAAGTGCGCGTCAACAAAGCATGGATATTGAGGCATGTCACATGTTAGGCCTTGACATTTTAAACTAGCTTACTTCAACCTGCAAACATTTTCAGTTTAGAGGCACTTGCTGAGCTAGACAGTTTTCAAGAGTGAATAATTCACAAAGCGTCTTATACACAAAGCTCCTTAAACACCTTATACACAAATCCTTATACTCCTTATATACGAAGCTCATTTACTGTTCTGCATAATCCCTTCCAGAACATATGCAATAAAAAGTTTCATAAGGAATAGTCGTATTTTTTCCCAAACGAAAGAAGCAAACAAGTAATTTTGCTGCGAATTTTTGGTAGTTCATGTCTAATCGTGCACTTTTACATTGCTAACTACTAGCCTACTGCAAACCTTCCACCTTTATTTAACGCTGTTACATGAACAATAACAATCACCAAAAACTGACAGTGCAGAAATTTGAAATACACAAACAGATTGTTACAACAAGTTTCAAAGAACAAGTTTTAACGAGGGAACAACCGCCCCTTCCCCAGACTTGAGAGGCCATCTACGCAGTCTAGTGCACGGATTGATATTGGTGAAACTTTAAGAGAAGAGTTAGAAAACTTGAGACCAGGTGAGATCCTCCGTTCATTTGATGTAAAAACCTAATTGGCGAGCTTGTCGCACGCTTCCACTTCCCAAAAAAGTTTTTAAATATGCCCCTCCTCCCCTCCCCCATACACCACAACAAACTAAAAAGTACCCCCCTCCAAACAGGGTAAAAAATATTGCCCCCCCCCCAGCAATACATAATGACCGGTCCCTAAAGGCACTCAAAAGTCTTAAAATTTAAAAGTTATGGGCCCACTGTAGGAGCTTACAGCGCTTCCCCAGGCCCCTAGCTGGTATGAGGATGGAACAGCACCCCCCCGCCAACCTTCAACCCCAAATTCTTAGATCCGCCACTAGTGTTGGGTAATTTCCCTTAAGGCGTCTATTATTTACATCGGATTGTGTACACATTTATTAATGGGGGGGGGGAGACTACTATTTATACACTAAAAAGAGGTTAATGGGAAAAAACTAAGACAATCTGGTGAGTTCTTCTCTCGAGCCATAGTTGAAACAAAACATCTCGAAATACTCGCTGTTAATCAAATTTGTTATGACAGAAAGCATTCGTCATACCAGCTAAGAAGATCCTAGAATTGGTACACTTCAAATCTTCTTTAAGAGTAGGTAAGAGGATAAACATTAAAATTCCTTTGAAGTTGAAGATGTAAGGACACGTAATAATTAAGGATTATTGAAAAATGAACAAAGCAAGACCTTGCGGAGAAATTTAACATACAGCTAATAGCGTGGGATGAGAAAGGAGGTTGAGAATCAAACGATGGAATCTTAAGAAAATAAGCAGTGGCGGTATGTTTTTGATCTGGCTCTGCTGCTTCGGTTATTAAAACAAAAGTCGGTCGAACTGTTCGTGAATACGCCTTTCTCCAAACCATTAAGAATGTTTAATTTTGTTTTCTTCGTTTCAAATCCATTCCTCTTCACATTCCAATTAAGTGCTTTTGAGACTACACCTGAAACGACTGAATTCCAAGATTTAACGGTTGCATTCGCGACCTGAGAAAAACAACATTCGCCGGTTTTGAACCTGTGCTGTTTAAGACGATAAAGCTAACTACCGAAAGCCTTGAGCAACGCATTCGAATTGAGGAATTCATTACGAATTATGGATAAATACATTTAACATTCAAATTTGAAACTTTAGCAGTAAACAACTTAACGTTAATAACTCTTTCTCTACCCCGTTCCAAGCCACACTAAGGCTTTAACATTTAGTGGGACGTGTGCTGGGTGAGTCTAATGCTGATGACTAGAAAAGAATTAAAACTATTAAATTTTAATTATGCACAATTCTGCAGTTTTAGTTTAATTTCAATATGCTGTCAATTTAATGAAAATTTTATGTGCAAATGGATTTTATGTTATTAGTTTTCATACAGTGCAAGTAGATTTAACTATAAAGATTGCAATTTTACTCCAACTATTAAAATGTGGTAGCCTACCATCAATACTCTGTTTACTTTGTTGCACTGAGATAGTTGGAGGGTACCTTTCATGTTTATTATTACTATTATTATTATGACGGCACCCAGTGAGATCCATGAATTTTTTAATTAAACGGTAAGGGAATCAGTCTAAACGACATGACACAAGACTTCAATGACATGAGGGTACCTTTCATGTTTATTATTATTATTATGACGGC
>JAHWFP010017792.1:0-32527 GCA_023313725.1 Lithobius niger | reverse complement strand
CACTCCGTACAAGTGAATGGCTTTTCACCAGTGTGTGTTCGCATGTGCGTAGTAAGACTACTTTTAAGGGAGCACACATAGTTACATTCCATACACCTAAAGGGCTTTGCTCCCAAATAACTCATCGTGTATGTAGTTAAGGCCTTTCTTCTTTGTTTCGCTTCTGCTTATCACCAACGTCCAGGTCAAAGCTTAAAAACATTCTTCTACGCATTATAGGTCAGGCCAGCGGAGATGGCTCCACTCAAGGCCCGTCAGCGTTGTGCTCTTCTGGAATTAGTTAGTGACAGACACGCCAGAAGTCAAAGATGGAGCGAGTAGAGACGATGGTTCTTCCCTGACTTCCGGTAGTATTGTTTTTGTGAAAATGTACTGATTGGAACGGTGGTGTGACGTCATATTAACCAATCCGCCAAAGTAGTTCGAATATCCAATCAGTGGAGCAAAGGACGCACATGATTAATGTTTTTGCACAAAACGGAGTTTTAAAAAATACTTAAAACTCTTTGTTTACGTTGCTAGCGGACGAAAAAAAGCATTTGCTGTTGTAAAAAAGCAAACTATAATAAACGGAGATAAGGTTTTTTTTTTTTATCAATTTCCTTTTATCGATCAAACCAATAGACTTATTTTATAGATGCGCTTCCTTGCAGTTCTCTGATTGGCTGACATTCTCTTTTTCTGGTGTAATATGACGTCATTAACACCAGCATGGCTGTCTCCTTACATTAGTATCTGAACAAAATTTATGCAGGAAAATTCGTAGTTTACTCAGCTATCTGTTAAACTTCAAACACATGGAAAACATTGTTAAATTGCGTGATATGGCGCATATTGAGGGCTTTTCACGCCCTCAACTTCCTTGAGTTCTCAGGACGTACGGTACTGGAACACTCATAGCGTGTCTTTCACTAACCGAAACAGTAGCAAGCTGATGGACCTGTAGTGCGCAACTCCTATCTCAGCTGGCCTTGTTTCCGACTAAATACTGGGTCAGCTTGGTTCCAACGACCTTTCTGGTTATATCTAGCTCTATGGTTGAAATCTCCGTTTAAATGTGTCCTCGATATGCCTTCCCGTTGGACAGAATGCCTCTATCCGAATATCTCACTTGCCCAGATAGCTAACTAGTTTTGTATGCCTGGAGTAACGATGGCGTAACTGTTGCAATTTTCGGAAACCCACACACGGTAGTTTCCCAATGACATCAGTGCTATTATCTTAATCTGTGACCTTTACTACGGCCTCCTTAACTACACACATGTTGAGCCACAGTGGAAAAAAGCCGTTCAAGTGTAAGGAATGTGACTATGCGTGCTCTCAAAATAATAGTTTTACTAAGCATGTACTTACACATACGGGAGAAAAGCCATTCACTTGTAAGGAGTGCAACTATGGGTGCGCTGTGAAAAGTAATCTAGCTAAACACGTACTAACACACACTAGTGAAAAGCCATTCAGTTGTACGGAGTGCACCTATGCATGCTCTCAAAAAAGTAGTCTTACTACGCACATGCTAATACACACTGGTGAAAAGCCATTCAGTTGTAAAGAGTGCAACTATGCATTCGCTCAAAAAAGTAATCTTACTAAGCACATGCTAATACACACTGGTGAAACGGCATTCAGTTGTAATGAGTGCAACTATGCGTGCTCTCAAAAAAGTAGTCTTACTAAGCACATGCTAACACACACTGGTGAAAAGCCATTCAGTTGTACGGTGTGCAACTATGCATGCCCTCATAAAAGTAATCTTACAACGCACATGCTAATACACACTGGTAAAAGGCCATTCAGTTGTAAAGAGTGCAACTATGCATGCTCTCTAAAAAGTAGTCTTACTAAGCACATGCTAATACACACTGGTGACACGGCATTCAGTTGTACGGAGTGCAACTATGCGTGCTCTCACAAAAGTAGTCTTACAAGGCACATGCTAAGACACACTGGTGAAAAGGCATTCAGTTGTAAGGAGTGCAACTATGCATGCTCTCGTAAAAGTAGTCTTACAAGGCACATGCTGATACACACTGGTGAAAAACCATTCAGTTTTAAGTAATGAAATTATGCTCGAAAGTAAATATTACTAAGCATATCCTAATAAACTGGTGATAAAGCATTCAGTTTTAAAGTGGCACTATCACCGATTAAAAGCAGACGAATTCTGACAACATCGAGCGCTGTGTAGTACCATCTAGCGTTTGCTAGCACCAAGCGAAGGAATGCATAACGGAACAAACAAGCCACGACATCCTTAATTATTGAGTAAAAATTTGGTTCATCCTCATGCACCTGTGAGCAAGCTATAAAGCTTAACAATATCAATGTCGCTAGATGGCGCCACGGTATTTTCATTCGCATTTCAATCGGTGATAGTGCCACTTTAAGGAATGAAACTATTTATTTGTACAATAATTGCAACGCCCTAACAGAGCACTAAATCCAATATCAAAATGAAACAATAAAATCCAATAATAAACAATAGACTCGGAGACTGCGCTAACAAGTAAGTGGCTGACAGAAGTTTTAAGTTTAGCAGCAAAATGCCGCATCACTATTTTTAAAAAACTAGCTTTCAAGCCAGTTCCAGTCGATGATGGTACGAGGAAAACACAAACCTGCAAGGGTGTTCTTGTTGTAGTGGAATCACAACTTTTTCAAGTCGAGTCGAGTTCGAGTCGAGTTGGGGGTTGAGTATCGAGTTTCGAGTCGAGTTCGAGTTTTGAGTATGGTTTTACAAAATAGGAAAAAATCGGGGAATTCTATGCTTTTTCACAAAAAGACCTGGAAAACTCCGGGAGAAAAGCAAAGCCAGGTTTTTGGGCCAAGGCCAAAGTGCATTAAACACAGTATGTTAAGACATTGTGGTAAAAATTATATCTTAATACTTTTGTATTGAAACCTAAAAGTTCAATAAATAGACCTGATTTCTTGCAACGTGTCAGCCCTAGAAACAAGTAAAACTGTTAACCCATCTGAGAAGAAAATTTCCTTCCACAAATTAAGGTAAATAACCGGAAAATTGACCTCAACTACTCTGAAAACCTGGAAAACTCAGGGGAAATTCTTTCATATTTTGGTGGGAACCATGCAAACGCTGAACCAAATAAATTAGTTTTTCCTGTATCAAAAACACTACACACACGACAGTCACTATATAGCTACAAGAAATCTTCTACAGTTTTTAAGCATTTTTTCCTACAAAACTTAGGTAAATGTGGTAAGTTTTGTTGCAATTTGTTGAATATATTACGATCTTTTTTGCTAAAACTCAACATAGATCACCTCTGTCCCAAACTAAAGGTTGTAGAAGTGAGAACGTCTCAGACTGACTGACAGAAGCAAAAATGAGTAACGAGATTCTCATCGCGATACTCCGTAAAACTCGAAACTCGAAAATTGCGAGTTTAAAGTTTTAGGATCGAGTCGAGTTTATACAACGAAGTCAAACTCGAACTCGACTCGAAATTTCGAGTTTTGCACATCCCTACTTTCTACTGACCTGCATGGATTGTTACTGCAGAATGTTCCATATGTTAGTAACACAGCTATTTCTCTTATAGTCACCACACACCATCCTAGCTGCTCTCCGCATCACCAGTTCAACGCAGTCTGACAGGGTCAACGTTACGGATTGCAGACAGCACAACAATATTCCAATTTGGGTTTCGTATCACTGTGTTGAAGACAACCTCACGGACCTTGGTACTGGCGTCATTCAACAATCTATGGAAAAAAAGAACTTGTAATGCAAGACCTTTTAAATAATACATTGCAGGGGTCGAATTTCCAAATTTTCAACCAGGTGCAAATTTGCCTCCCTAATATGTTACCGGGGTGCAAAAAAAGTCGGAGTCCAAAATCAAACTGTAAACCAACACTGTGGTCTCCTATTTTATAGCCACTGAAAATTCTAACATTCAGCATCCTAATATGTACTGTTTTCCTGTTTAATTTAATTTCAAATTAATCTGAATACAATACCATTTAATTTTATATTAAAGTGAGATCCACTCGAAAAAACCAGTTAGCACTGCTTATCTACTATGCCCTTAAACTTACAGTAGCCTACCTAGCATTTAATTCAAACGCCTACAGAATGAATTCAAATTAACTAGGCTTATAAATTGTTTACACGTTTCTCAAACGCCATAACAAAACACACAGTAGGCCTATGCAGCCGGCACAAACCAAAACTCATCGTTTAAACAAACGCTATGGTGTTAAAATTAACGCCGGCACAACCAGCCTGGATACGGGCACGGCACTATCAAATTTAGGAGAGTTAATTAGATTGCATTTTAATTCATGTTCTTCCTTTTTATAGTATGAAAGGTGAAACATGCCAGCACGGTGCACCGGGATACAACCCTTGTAAAATTAACTATCATAAATTTAATTGCCACTTCCAGTTCTAGTTATTAAGGTATTGATTTTAACTATTATTATCAGTACCACACAAATTCCTAACCAACCTAAGTTTACTCTTTTGAAAAAAGCTAAACTCTGACAGTTCTACCCAGCACTAATTCTCCTTGCCAAATGAAAAGACATTGTACTTACCCACAAATTTGGAGCACATTCGTGGTTGGGAACCTATCAAGCTAGACTTTTAAAATTTAACATTACTTAAGCACCTCTTCGTCGCCATCTGTATGCATGATGGTCATACACTTGCATGGATTCTACTTAAGTATGATGTATAATAAACTGGAACTAACTCTGTTGTAGGCTAACACTGAAATGACGGTTTATTTCCTGTGTGCATTGTCGTAGTGCCTTACTGACGACACCACAGTTTGGCTACCACATCAATCACTAAATAGATATCGTTGTTCAATGTTGTAAAATCTACAATTTAACCTGCACTCACCCACTACATTCAGAAATTCACCTGAATTGGTTGCCACTTTGGTTACAGTTCTTTTGACTAAAGGTTTCACATCCCATTTCATTATTTCACATTTGGGTAGCACATTTACTTGAGCTGTGTCCAATTTAAAGTTTATTAAATGACCAGATACTTCAATATCCTGTAACCATTCGTTTGATTCGTTGCCAATTGTACACACTGTCAGTTCACCAAGATAAACGATGTTGTTTGCATCAGTGTCTTCTTGGAGCGTCTCTAGATGGTGCTGGTTGCCTGGCTTACGAGTTTGTTGTTTATTTATTTATTTAAATAAACTTTGGTTGTATTTTTATTGTTTCTGCCTGTAAGTTGATATGTGCTTCTTGTGCAATTAATTTAATTTAATTTAACACCCTTGGGGAAACTTGCCTATGGCTGTCTCGGTGAGTGATTGTTGGTTTTTTCTTTTGCTCGTTAGCTTTACATGTACAATCGTACACAATTTTTTAATTAAATTAAATGTGCGAAGTAAGACCACTTTTCATAGAGCACGCATAGTTTTACCTTGGCTTGTCTACTGGCCGGAGGTTGCCTTGTGAATGGTGTAAGCGTGACTTTCAGGCTGGAGCTGGCCTTAGCAACCACCAACGGAACTTCTGCAGGCTGCGACCGCCCACCGTACCCAATCCCGCCCATTCTGTGTCCATCCCCCCTGCACCCGAAGCAAAGCCACATGTCACACAACCTGCTACTCCTTCCATTTCCTTAGGGGAATGGCTTTCTAACTTGAGGGATACCCACTAAACCATCCGTAGGACCCCCAAGGCTTCCCGCATTATTGCCGCTGAGGCCCTCTCCGCCATTGTTGATCGGTGTGTTGTGGATTGTGACGCTTCCTGGTCACGCCTGCTCACTTTCTCCTCCAGGTGTTTTTGTGTCCCTAAAAACCAGTCTGTGAGAGTAGTCTCCCTGGCCACCTTGATTAAACGACAGGTTGATGATTTCCTCCAGAATCTTGATCCTATCCGGTCTCTGCAACCTCGTTTTGCTGGCAAGCGTAAACCAATCTCCGACGACGTTCTGAAGAGGATTGTTGAATCTAAGATTGCTGATGGTGATGTTTCTGTTGCTGTGCGTGTGATTTGCTCGTTAGATTCTTTTGCTCCTTGCGATGCGGAGACCCTTGCTGAACTCCGCCGCATCCATCCATCTGGTGAGGAACAAGACTTTCCTTTTGCCCCTGCGGATGATGCTTCTTTCCACAGTTTCTGGAGCCGATGTTCTTGTTGCTCTTGGCTCCTTTCATGCCGGTTCTTCGGGAGGCCTGGATTCCTTTCGTCCGCAACATCTTAAGGATCTTGTGGGTGATGGCAACGGAGTTGTTCGTGAGCGACTTTAAGTTCCCTCGTGAAGCTGTGTCACTTGATGCTGTCCGGCCAAGTCCCCGAGTCTATTTGTCCTGTTCTGTGTCGGGCCTCTCTTGTCACTCTGAGGAAAAAGGCCGGTGGGATCAGACCCATTGCCATACGCAACACCTTCCGCTGCTTAGTGTCCAAGTCCACTAGGTTCGGTGCTCCTCTTCGCCCTGTGCAACTAGGTTTTGGCACCACTGGCGGAGCCGAGGCCGCTGTTCATACTACGCGACGCTATGTGAACCACATGCATGGCACCTCCAGGGTGGTTCTTAAAGTTTACTTCAGGAATGCATTCAATACTGTGCGGCGGGACCATATTATGCTGTCTTCCGTTAAAGAGAGCTTTGCTGATTTGTACCCTTTTCTTTTCCAGTGCTACAGACAGCCTTCCCTTCTGGCTTACCAGGATCACTTTATTTCTTCTTAGAGTGGTATCCAACAGGGTGATCCCCTTGGCCCTGCTCCCTTTTGTTTAGCTGTGCATCTGATTGCTTTAGCTATGTCTGCCGACCTTAATGTTTGGTTCCTCGATGATGCCACCATGGCGGGCCCACCATCTACTGTTCTTCAGGACTTTAACAAACTCATTGACGGTTCTCAGAAGCTTGGGCTGGGAACCCAAGTGCGAGTTGATCCTCCTGGAATCTTCCGTTGAAGAGGAAACTTCCATCATCAGCAGGCAGCGTTGGAATCTGTCGCCAACACGCAGCTCTCTGTTGCTGCCTGGGACCAGTGTTCTAGGCGGCTTAGGGATTCGCCATGCTTCGAATCTTTCGTTACCTGCTTTCCTGGGATCCTCCTGCAGCACCACCAGGCTGGTAGAGGAAATCCTACCCTTGTGCTGCAGGGATGGTCCAGATCCGCTTCTCTCCGAGTGCATTACTCTTTGCTCACAATCCAGCCAGTTACCACCTCCCATTGGTAATGCCCGGACTTCCCAGCGTGAGTGGGAAAAACCAGGTGTGGAAGTGTTGACCCAGGTTCTCCATGAGCGAGCTGCTACTTTCTCCGACAAGGCTCGTTATCTTGGGCGTCTCCACCAAGCAATCCGGTGCCTGGCGTAACGCCCTCCCACCTCCACAGCTTGGAACACATCTCGACAACGAGGCCTTCCGCATCGCTATCGCCTTATGTCTGGGTTGCCTGATCTGCGAATCACACTTGTGTCCTTGTGGAGTTCTTGTCGACGCGTCAGGCACACACAGCCTCAGCTGCAAGAGGAGTGCAGGCCGTTGGTCTCACCAGTCTTCCGTTAACGATCTTATCAAGTGGGCCCTTGTCTCGGATGGGATACCTTCTCAGCTTGAACCCTTGGGTCTGGACCATGAAATGGCAAGCGTCCAGATGGCATCTCCTTGATTCCGTGGACTGGTGGACGTCAGCTTGTGTGGGACTTCACTTGTACGGACTGTTTGGCCCCTTCCTACTGAAATGCTACTTCTGCTGCCAAAGCTAGGAAAAGGGCAAAATATGAGTACCTGTGCAACCGATATGTGTTTTGCCCTGTTACCATCGAAACGCTTGGGGCCATTGGGCTCCAGGGTCTCTCCTTGATTAACGCTATTGGCCGCTTGATAACCATCGCTAGCGGGGAGAAACGGGCCACGGCCTATTTGATCCAAAGGATCAGTGTTGCTGTTCAGCGAGGGTATGCCGCCTCGATTCTTAACACCATTCCTGCTACGGCATCCCTCGATGAATACATCAGCAGGCTGTGATCTGGTTTTTTGCTGTGTGCTTGATGCTTACCGATCTGCCGTTGTGGTTTTTGTATTTGTGTTTTTTTATCGTTGCAAAGTGCAACTTGTTTTATTTTTGTTCATATTTTTATTTGTATTTTTTTTTCTGTACAAGTGGAGTTCTTGGGACCTCATGGCTCTTTGCGGATTGTGTCCTCATATATTTTTTTATATACATATTTTATTTTTCTTCCCTTATTAGTTTGTTTTCTTTTCGATGTGCCCTTATTTATATTTTGAAATTAAAATACTGAACGGATGTTCTCCCT
The DNA here is from genome assembly GCA_023313725.1 of Lithobius niger. NCBI lineage: Eukaryota > Metazoa > Arthropoda > Chilopoda > Lithobiomorpha > Lithobiidae > Lithobius > Lithobius niger. The sequence continues at coordinate 24,252 of JAHWFP010017792.1, read as the reverse complement.
TGTGTGTGCACATTTGCCTAGTAAGATGGAAATTAATAAAACGGTACACATAGTTGCACTCCTTGCAAGTGAATGGTTTTTCTCTTCTATGTGTTTGCATGTGCATAGTAAGACAGCTTTCATTTTTGCTGAAAAATTCTCCAGCGTCTATACGAGGAATGGAGGTGAAGAGTACAATTTTGTAGATACAAATTATGTCACAATTAAGATAGGGGTGGTGGCTGTCACTCGCAAAAGTATTGAGTCTAAATTACAAAATCTCGACGATACCAAAGCAATGGGTACGGACAACATTCCTGCTTTAATTTTAAAGAAATGTGCTAGTGAACTTAGTGTACCACTTGAGCACATTTGCAACAAGTCCTTACAAGAAGGAACCCTACCTGAGATATGGAAGAGCGCATCTGTAACTCCAATTTATAAAAATGGGGACAGATTAAATCCTCTCAACTACAGGCCAATCAGTGTTACCCCTATTGTAGCCAAGGTGTTGGAGGGCTTTTGTTTTGGAGGAACTGCGAGCACATTTAGAAAGGGCAGGATGGAAAGACCCATACCTACAAGGTTTTGTAAAACGTAGATCTACCACGACAAACTTTATAACCACCTACGACAGTGTTACTGCCGACCTCGACAAAAAAACGCCGGTGGACATTATACTTATTGACTTTGAAAAAGCCTTTGACACTGTTAGTCACAAATTGTTAATTCTCAAGCTTCAGCGTTTTGGGGTGTCGGGCATGTTGCTTGACTGGATCAAGAGCTACGTTCATGATAGAAGGTTCCAAGTGAGAGTTGAAGATGAAACATCAGAATGGTGGCCAGTATTAAGTAGTGTGCTGCAGGGCACTGTGCTCTCCCCCTCCTTTTCTCTCTCTATGTGGTCGACATTCCAGTAGGTGTTTACACGAGGAAACCAAAGTTTGCAGATGACCTGAAGGTGATCTGCCCACTACATGGTGCAGAAGCACGATTGAACATTCACTCTGACTTGGATAGGCTTGTTGAATGGGTCTCTATGTGGAGACTCAGAGTTAATTTTAAAAAGTGTAAGGTAATTCACTGTGGGTACGGAAATCCATTTTACCAATACAAACTTGGTGATCAAGTCGTTGAGGTGGCCGACACAGGAAAAGATCTGGGTGTCATTGTTGACAGCGAACCTCAATGTGCAGCTGTTGCCAAGAAAGCCAACCAAAGGATCGGTCTCATACGTAGAACATTTAAATACATACCTGAAGAGGCCTTTGCCATTCTATACAAGACCTACATCAGGCCGATCCTAGAATATGGTAATGCTTTGTGGTCACCTTACCTGGCCAAAGACATTAACACCCTCAAAAGAGTGCAAAGGAGAGCTACAAAGCTGGTCTTCTCTTGTAAAAAGCTGCCTTATCCAGAAAGACTACAAAAACTGCATATTCCATCCCTTGAGAAAAGGAGGAGGAGAGGCGACCTAATCGAAGCGTACAAGATTCTGCACAATTTATATGACATTTCTAGTGAACACCTGTGGACGTTACGTGAAGACCAGCGATGAGGACACGACCTCACCATCTTCAAACGAAGAACAAGACTAAGAGTAGCCAGCTCCTACTTCACTAATCGTGTTGTTAATGATTGGAACCGCATACCTGAAGAGGTAGTCACGGCAGCCAGTCTTAACACGTTCAAAAAATCGACTGGATAAAGTTAAATGGTGAACTGCCACTGGAGGTGGGCTTATGAGCTGTAAGCTCCCCTGTGGTGCTTTCTGTTCGCTCTGTTTGGTGGTTTAGGATGGTACTGTAAGACAGTATCTTTTATCGCACGCTATATCAAGACCCGTTGAGATAGTAGCTGCGCAGCTACTATCTCAGCGGGCCTTGCTCTAGATAGCTTTTAAATCGCGTTTTAGCGTCGACAACGTGGCGATGCTTCAGCAGAAGCTGTGCCGTGAAACCGTCAGGCCATGCATCTCTTGCTAACATAGGAATGTACACAGGAATTTACTAGCCTGGCGTAACCTTGCAATTTTCGGACCTTGCTAACTTGTTAACAGTTGATGGTGTAAAGTGTTCTTATTTGTTGAGGGAGACTCTTGTTGTTGAGTTGAACTTCGTATTTATTACGAACGCATCGCATCACGATGAGTGACTACAAGAAACCGTATGGCAAGAGGAAGAGCCACTATTGGGTACAGTTCAGTAGTAGACATCTAGCAACCACGGTTTTACTGCTCGTCATAACCATCGATTGTTGCTATAAAACGTGACTATCGTTTAAAGTGGTTTGTGCCCATGGAGTTTGAACTCTCCTAACTTGAAACGGAATGTGCTTTGAACACTGAAAAGTAAATTTGTAGGGATTTTTATGTGTTTTTTTTAAACCTTGAGCAAACCTGATTCCAAGATGGCGTCTCGTAGCTTTTCATCCTTGGTGAGAGCATGGCCACTAAACTAACTGGTCCGCTCTAAAACGATATTAGGGGGGTACACAAAATGGCCGCCACGTCTGGTTCATTTCGTCGAGATCTGTTCTTCGAGATAGCAACTTTGTACGGTGCGACGCGACATCTATTGGCGGCTAGTGGCGGTTTTCTAAATAATAATTTAAATTTTTACGTAGATTTTGGTGGCAAGTTTTTTAATATTTGTAAGAGTATTTTTAAATGGTGTTTAAAAATATCACTCAGCCACAGTTAAGCTATTTCACTGCGTTTGCAAAAAAAAGCAACACGTTCTTTGGCAGTTTGTACGGTGGGTGTCGCCCTCGGTTGACAAAATGCGGCAACTCAATCGCATCAGCGGCACTTTCGGCGGCCATATTGCCAACCCAGTCTCGTAATGCTATTTTTAATTCAAGAACCGGCCAGTATAGATAGCCCTAAGTGACGCTATTTTCTCTCACTCGAAATTGTTTGTGGACTTGGGTCTTCTTTTTACTGAAGTGGATTCGTAAAAGTGAGTTCACAGAGTACAGTATGGAGGCATAGCCAGTAAATCAAATACTTGTTCTAATTTATTTATTTTTACTTTTACTTTGGTTCGGCTATTAGGTCACGAAAATTCATCTCTTCAGGATCCACTGTTACTCGCTAAATACGGCAATCGGAGAAGGAAAGTGTCGGCTCTTCCACTGTAGTGGGGCCGCCATGATGAACTAAGCAGAGAAAGCAAAGAGAAACCGTGCGTCCCGTTTGGCAAAGCGCTTCAACGCTTATCAAAATCACTGTCCCATTTGCGTGAGCGCTGCCGTGCGTCCCGTTTGGCAAAGCGCTTCAGCAAATAGCTTTCTTGGCTCAATGCTGACGTCACAGTAGACGTTCTGCGCTTTGCGAGCAAACGGGACGATCGTCGTAGGAAACAGGATGGCTGGCGTTTTTATAAAAATAACTCGTTTGTGAATATTTGGGCCCTAGGTAAAAAACACGCGCGCCAGTTGTTTTCCAGCACTGTGTAGACGACGTATATTTAGTTGGGCTGTTTGCAGTGAAGGGATTCAGTCTGGCAAACTATGCAAACAATTAAAAATTACGAAATATATTTCAGAATTTGTGACTAAGCACGTACTTGCGAACGATGCACTCACTTGCTACACACTTCAGTACGAAATGAAGAATTGCAACGTTATGTTTTGAAAATTCGTTTTATAAATTAGTGTTTCAGCGAGCACACAAAACTAATTATCGGTATGGCGTCTGTTAGTCTTAGTAGAGTCGACCGTTAGGCTGAAAAATTTGCCATTATCTTACGTCAGTTCGATAGCGCCCACGTACAAGGGAGCGGCCATCTTGAAGCGAAGCCAAAAAAGCACCAATTTTTCTGCTTCGCGTTGGTTCGAACTCGAAGCACTTTCTCAGCGCCCCCAAACGGGACAGTCATGAGCGCTTCAGCAAACGAAGCGCTCACGCAAACGGGACAGTGATTTTGATAAGCGCTGAAGCGCTTTGCCAAACGGGACGCACGGCTTCGTTTGCTGAAGCGCTCATGACTGTCCCGAAGCAACGCGAAGCAGAAAAATTGGTGCTTTTTTGGCTTAGCTTCAAGATGGCCGCTCCCTGTACGTGGACGCTATAGAACTGACGTGAGATAATAGCAAATTTTTCAGCCTAACGGTCGTCTATATTGAGACTAGCAGACGCCATACCGATAATTAGTTTTGTGTGCTCGCTGAAACACTAATTTATGAAACGAATTTTCAAAAAATGACGTTGCAATTCTTGATTTCCTACTGACGTGTGTAGCGATGAGTGCATCGTTCGCAAGTACATGCATAGTCAAACATTTTGAAACAATGAAACAATAAATATTTGTTAAATGTTTGCTTAGTTTGCCAGACTGAATCCCTTAACTGCAAATAAATCTACATCGTCTATACAGTGCTGGAAAACAACTGGCGCGCGCGGTTTTTTTTACCAGGAGCCCAAATATTCACAAACGAGTTATTTGTATAAAACGCCCGCCATCTTGTTTCCTACAACGATCGTCCCGTTTGCTCACAAAGCGCCGAACGTCTACTGGTGACGTCAACATTGAGCCAAGGAAGCTATTTGCTGAAGCGCTTTGCCAATCGGGACGCGTCAAAGCGCTTCAGCTAAGCTGTATAACGGGACAACCGTTTGGCTAGTTGCTGCATCGTGGCTGGAGCGCTCTTCCACCCGCCATTACCGGAAGTTAATGGCCGCTCAGAGACCAAGTAGAAATAACTCCAAATCACAGTTCATAATAATACGTACGTCCGCTAAATTCGACGTACCAATTCACCAAACATTCATGGAGCCGATTCATACTGAAAAACAGCTGATGGATTGTAAAAATACGATACTTGCTGAATTAATGCAGAGCTCAGTAAACCATGACGTGTATACCACTAACTTCTCATTTACTAAAGACATGATTAGCCGTAGAGGAGAAAAGCCCTTCAGCTGTAAGGAGTGCAACTCTGTGTTCTCGTGTAAAAGTGCACTTGCTAGACACATGGTGACACACACTGGAGAAACGCCATTCATTTGCAAGGAATGCAACTATGCGTTTCCTCTTAAAGGAAGTCTTGCTACTCACATGTTATCACACACGGGAGAAAAGCCATTCACTTGTAAGGTGTGCAACTATGGGTGTTCTCAAAAAGGTAATCTTACCAGGCATATGCTAACACACACTGGTGAAAAGCCATTTAGTTGTACAGAGTGCAACAATACTTTCACTGAAAAAAAAACTCTGCGAACACACATGCGAACACACACTGGTGAAAAGCCATTCAGGTGTATGGAATGTAACTATGTGTCTTCTTATAAAAGTAGTCTTACTACGCACATGCGAACACACACTGGCGAAAAGCCATTCAGTTGTACGGAGTGCAACAATACTTTCTCTCAAAAAAACAATCTTACCACGCACATGCGAGCACACACTGGTGAAAAGCCATTCACTTGTAACGAGTGCGACTATACATCCTTTCAAAAAAGCCATCTTGCTCTGCACATGGTATCTCACACAGGAGAAAAGCCGTTCACTTGTGACGAGTGCAACTATGCTTGCGCTCGACAAAGCTATCTTACCACGCACATGCGAAAACACACAGGTGAAAAGCCATTCAGTTGTACGGAGTGCAACTATGCGTGCTCTCTAAAAGGTAGTCTTATCCACCACATGCGAAAACACACTGGTGAAAAGCCATCCACTTGTAACGAGTGCAACTATACATGCTTTCAAAAAAGCCATCTTGCTGCACACATGGTAACTCACACTGGAGAAAAGCCATTCACTTGTAACGAGTGCAACTATGCTTGCGCTCGAAAAAGCTATCTTACCACGCACATGCGAAAACACACAGGTGAAAAGCCATTCAGTTGTATGGAGTGCAACTATGCGTGCTCTCTAAAAGGTAGTCTTATCAAGCACATGCGAAAACACACTGGCGTGGCGACATCTGGTGCTAAGACACTCACTTGTAAGAGGTGAAACTATACTTGCTTTCAACAAAAACTATACTTGCTTTTTACACATGCGAAAACACTCTGGTGAAAAACCATTTAGCTGTAACGAGTCGTTGAAAACAAGGCTATTGCTAACACTCTAAATGACGCTTTTAGCAAAAACTTTTCTAGTCTCAACAACAGGGCACCTTTACCCGATATGTCTATTGCACTGAATGGTGTGATTGAACAGGTTGTGGTGTCTTGTAATGGCATTTAAATTGATCCAAAATCTTGACTCGTCTAAATCTTCTGGTCCAGGAGGTATTCCTGTACCTATATTTAAATTAACTGATGAATTGGCTGTAAAATATCTAAGAGGTCGACCGAATTTCGGTTTCGGCTTTGGTTTCGCCACCGAAACCAGCAATTTTTTGGTGTCGGTTCTGGTTTTGGCCATGAAGTTAATAGCTCGGTTTCGGTTTCGGCCGAAACCGAGGAACTGGATTTGGTTACGGTTTTTGGTTTCGGCTGAATTCTATGCTTCAGTTTCGGGGAAGCCCAAACCACTTCTACCTCCTGGCAGTATCCAATTTCCGTACAGACTACTAGGCTCTAGCCTACTGGTGTGACATCCAGCTGGGGGCACCATCACAGATCCGGCTTGCATCTGTCATGCCCATCAATAATAAATACAATTTTTTTTTAAATCTAAATCAAAATATTTAAATGGCTTCATTGCACTGGAGGGTATTTGTGCTTTAATTTGTCTTTATTTATGATTTAAGCAAAGCTCTTACTGACTGAAAAGCCTTTTTCCGTGCCCTGGACTGACACGAAAAAAATAAGACTTACTTTTAAAATAAAAAATGAGTAGTGAAAAAAAAATGCAAACGAAAGTCCTGAAGTCTTGTAGCAAGACTGATAATTTTTTTTTTTTAATTCTAAAACATTATTTTTGTTGAGGGGTGGGGGGGGGGGGAGGCGGCTGGTGGGAGGCCACACATTCATGATTTTATGATTTTATTCCTTCTGTTTGTCAAATTATTATAATTGATACTTTTCAGGTTAGGTTTTGGTTCCGGTTTCGGCCGAAACCGAATTTCATGTTTCGGTAGTGATTTCGGTTTTGGCCGCAACCAAATCACTGGTTTTGGCAGTGGTTTCGGTTTCGGCCGAAAGTGAAAAAATTGGGTTCGGTCGACCACTAAAAATATCTCACCATTATCTTCAATGAGTCCATCAGCAGTAGATATGTCCTTTTAAAATGGAGGGCCGCTACAGTGGTACCATTATATAAGAAGGGCAACAAACAGGATTTAAACAACTATCTACCTATTTCACTTAACATCAAATCTTTCTAAGATGCTTGAACACATTATCGTGAAACACTGTTTTTTGCTACCTGCTCCGAAACAATGTGCTTCGCGCTAACCAGTTTGGGTTCAGGGAAGGGCCTCTACTGACTTACTTTTAGTGGAATTGTGCCATAAGATTGCTGAAGGCATTCAAGGAGGAGAGCAAGTTGACGTTATCAGCATTGACCTGGAAAAGGCCTTTGGTAAAGTTCCGCATGCCTTACTCGTCCATAAACTCCGTATGTGTGGTCTTGGTCACATGGCTGATTGGTTTGCATCTTTTTTAAACAACAGAACATAATGTGTCTTAATGAATGGTGTTACTTCAAATTTCAAAAATGTGCTTTCTGATGTGCCTCAGGGACCAGTCTGCGGGCCCTTTTTGTTCATTGTTTACCTTGAACGACCTAATGGAAATTGGAAACTGGAAAATGAAAATGGAAACGACCTAACGTACTTGCAGATTCTTTCTTTCCAAAAACTCTTAGAAACTGGAACGAGTTGACTACTGAAACTGTGAATGCTACAAGTTTTATTGCTTTAAAAAAGTATTTAGATTTACAACATGATTGTATACAGTGTCAACATTCTTGCCGTTAGTTCCTTTTAATGTTTTTTTTGTGGGAGGGGGGGGGCAATTCTTTGCCCTTTTCTGTGGATGTCAATTTAATGCCTTTAGGCGCTATAGATTGTTCCACATTATGTTTTCAGAAAACTGACTGGATGACGACTCGTTTTCTTGCACTGAGAGTGCAAAAAAATTTGGACATCACACTTGTAGACTCTACAAATTTACTGTAAGAGTTTAAGAATGGGATGTTTACGGATTTTTTTGCACTCGTAGTGGAAGAAAATGTGGAGTCACACAGTCAGTTTTCTGAAAACTTCATGTGGAACAAAGTATACGACTAACTTAAATAAATAAATTATTGGAGATCATGGATCAGCTTTTGCTGATGACAGCACGATGATGAAAATAATCGGAGTAATGGGAAACTATCCAAAATATCCGGGAAAAAAACAACAAAAAAACAGAAATATGAATAGCAAAACGTGTGTTTATTCAAGGCTGGAGTTTTTGAGTTCAGGCCACACACAGCATCACTCTGTTTATAAGATTAATACTTATGTAAAATTAGCAGCATCTTAATTGTGTCCAGTTAGCATTGGGATTTGGTACATTGTAGGCCTATCCTAATACAAAGACCAGGAATTTCCGTACTTGTAATGAATCGGGAATATTCTTCATTATTGCTGCTCAATTGTCATCCTTAGCTGTCCAAAAGGTTGGCTCCATTGTGTCTCTTCGTTTACTACTAATATGTTCAGCTAATTAGTATAAAAGAAGAAACATAATGGAGCCAACCCTCATACCATAACCAGCGGTCCTTTTCAGGGCCACCAAATATTACGAAAGAGATCCAATTTCTCGCTTTTCATCAATTTTTCTGAATAAAGTGCGAAGTTTGCAAAACGTCTGGTGGGAAAACCAGCTCGTAACCCAGAGCGCCTGTCAAGGCAGTACCCGCCAAACTTTGACGAGGTGTACCTGTTAATGCAAAAATTAGGAAGTTATGTATGTTTTCCACTGACAAGAAGCAACAGTATTTTGCCAGCCCTCCTGCCTGGCCGGCTGAAAATTGTTTCTTTTGCCTAAGGAAAACGTACATAACCAAACCCGCCCTGCCTCCCCTCTTGAGTCACCACCTGACATATTAATAGGAAAGTAAATGGTGAGAGATTCCGCGAGCTGGCTTTCATAGACCGAAAAATCTCCAAGGAAACACATCCATTGGATCAATGAATGCAAAAATTAACAGTCTATGTATGTGTTCCTTAGGTAAAAGTAACAATTTTTAGCCGGCCAGACAGGAGGGCCGGCAAAATACTGTTTTTAATGCAGTGAAAGAGTTATGACACGACTCCAAATACAGAATTTCGTTGTGCACGTCAATTCTGGGTGAAACTATAGGGATTCAAAGTTTTACGTTTCCTCAACAAAAATAAGAAGCACAACAAGAATAGTGTAGTCACTTTAAGATAGTGTACTTGTTAATACCTACAGTTTAAGCTACAAAAATTTAAAATCGCTTCATTGGTTCAATCTCTAGGCGAGAACAAAATTTCCACCAACAACAAAAGGGAAAACAACAGCAACAAGTCCACACATATGTTTTAAGTTGTAAAACTTTAAAATCGGTTCAATGGTTCGATCTCCAGATGAGGACAAAGAGTCACAACAACAACAACATTCATTTAAATTTTAAGGCAGTGAAAGAGTTACGACACGACTCCAAATACCGAATTTCGTTGGTCTAAAGTCAATTCTGGGGGAAAATATAGGGTTGCATAGTTTTGACGTTTAACATGCAAGTTCATGCGAAGGTTACATAAGGTTTCTTAATAACGGAAAAAAATTCATACAATTTTGTTTACAAAGTTTAATTTACAGCAATAAAATGAGACCCCCCCCCCACCAACAAATACAAATACGGCGTTTTACCTTTTAACACCTCGTTGATTTGATTTGATTTGATTTTTATTTGAGTCCTAACGGGCCACCAGAGCCATGCACTCAAATGCCAACCTACCTTACCCTACTTAACCTAACCGTAATCCTAAGCATAATGACACCCATCGATACAAGTCCACGCCAGAGACCGAATTGCTACTATAAAACCACTTGAAACACCAAGAAGGAGTAGGATGCGAGTAGGAGTTACAATGTTTCAAAGAATGTTGTGTAAGGATGCGTTGTTTGCTTATTATTATTTTAGACAATGGTATTAAGGAAGGATGACGTAATAACGGGAATTTTACTGTTTTAACAAATTTGTCGTTGTCAGTATTGATCCATGACAGATGGGCTTCCATATGTAATTTGGCACGCTGAGTGATTTTTCCAAGCTGCATGAAGTCCTACACGAAGTCATGTCTTAAGGAAGCGAGCAGTATTCACTTGTCAACATTTAAAGTTACACTGCCGACCGGTTTGTTGAAGTTCAAGCGTCTTTAAACGGAGGACATTTGCTTCTCTAAGTAACCAGTCCTTTAAAATAAAAAAAAGTATTTTGTACAAACGTTTTAAACCTTCAGAGATGTCAACTTTTCAGCAGTAAGGGAGACTTTTACCATTTTTATTAAGGTAACGTTATACAGTCTAAAGGTAAAAATTGCTTCAGAGTTTCAACACAAGTGAATGTTGCTTGCTTCAATCACTTTAATGGCGTTGCAGCACTCGAGAGAGTTTTTCTGGCAGATAAGACGAGTACCAGCATTGCCAAAGCCAACAACTCACGTTTTTCACTTTTTCGAGTCAAATAACGAACCTGGACAACAAAAAAAGTCCAATTGCACTTTCACTAAACACAATTTATTTCCGCTAAATACTTAGTTCAGTTTGAGAGGCAGCAAATACAACCGTTTAAGGATTGGGATATCGGACGGAGTTGGTCAACATTAGATTTAAAAACTGGTCATTTTTACATCAGGTAAGGGTATCTTACGAAATTTAGCTCGGAGGAGAAGACATCACATCCATCATACGAAAAGAACAATCTCAGTTTGTGGCAACATTTTATGTTTCTAGTGATTTTTGACCCAAAAATGTACAGACAAAGCGGACCTTTCAAAATTCCGTTTTCCAAAGAATAGTTGATTTCTTCCACCAATCGGTCTGAGAAATTTTCGCACTCCAGTATTAGAACACGAAGGTTTGGACAATACTTTGCTATGGAAATACAGCTTTCCTCCAGTTTACTGCTGTCCGAGTCAGAGTAAGAGTCAGCATCAGAGCCAGACATGCCAAAGGCAAACTTTTCCAATCGACCTTGGGTAGCCAAACATTCTATCCCTTCACCGGTTGCTTCCGTATCATCCAAATTTAGCTCTGTCAAAGATGGCGCTGATGCAAGTGCAACAACTCCAGCATCAGTAACCGTGGCACTTGTGAGGTTCAAGGACTTAAGTTTCTTGCATTTTTCAGCCAATAATTTCATTAAGTGGTCATCCACTCCTACAGTTTCGTGCAATGAAAGCACTTCTAACTGAGGTATTATGTTTGGGATGCAATACCATTCACTTGGTTTAAATGAACAACTTTCTAAAGACAATTTTTTTAAAGTATTATTGTAGAAACGCAAAACTATCTTTAGCAGAGCAAACCAGTTAGACGGCAAGTCGATTGCCAATTCTGCTATATGATGACATCTTTTCATGAGTTTTTCAAAAACAATTTCAACATCAAGTCTCCAATAGGAAAAGTAGATTCCTTTCAAATCCATTTTCAAAGAATCTACGAAGTCACCAGTAACTTGACAATTATCATCCAAAAGCAAATACTCCAATGAATGGCAATGCTTCAGAAAAGTGCTGAGGAGGTTGTCATTCAACCATGGAGCACTAACTATAAAAACCTTTTTCAGCTTTGAACATTTTTGGGCTAAATTTATGAGGTAGTCATAACACTCGTTTTTTAGTCCCGCCAACCTAATTTCTACGAGATTTGGACAGTTGTCTCTTATTATGTCGATCACTTTACTTGTTAAGTCTTCTAACTCGACAAACTCATCATCGTACTGCACTGTGGACACTTTCACTTGTCTCACACTTTTACCACAACGAGACAAAATGGCAGACACAATGTCGTCTCTTACATTGATGGATCCTAACTCCAGCTTTCTGACATCATAAAAGTCAAGTTTAGTTGGATAATTCCACAGCCCATTTGCTCCAATATTTCTCCACCTCCTGCACACAAGTTCAGTTCTAATACGCTCTTTTATATTTAAGAAACAAAAAATGTGTTCTAGAATTTCATTAGGCAAGTCGTGAATTCTAGCACGACGAATAAATGGTTCCAACTGACTGAAGTCATTGTTCAATGTTTCCATTGCAGGTTTCCACGTGTTCTTGAATTCTTCGTGAAGTTAGATTTCTTCTAATATCAAACTTGTTTTTATCCAAAACTATTCCAACCTACTTAAAAAAGTTGGTCAGATCTCCGTGATTTCTATAGCACTTGAAAGCACGAGTAAGATCCGCGTGTAACTATAACCTGCAAAGTTGTCAACAAAATGAGACTGCCAAAGTAAAGTTGATAAGTAACAAATATTTAGATATCATATCGTTGGTAGCGTTAAATACCAACAGGATATTTGGCAAGCTGCGTCTTTTGATAAGATACGGATAATATTGACGTGCGCAGTTAGGTAATTCGTTGAGATTGCTTATCTGAATTTACGCCATTGACGTCATAATAAACCACTACGGACGGGAAAAAAAATGAAGTGTAAGTCTGTAAGGTGTGGAACGCTCGAATATTTAGGAAAGACACTTTAATCTAAGGGATTTTGTTCGAAACTAATGTTGACAAAAAAAATGAACAAAATAAAATGGAAAAAAAAGAAAGTAGCTGTATAACTGCAGCGTATTACCAGTCAGTAATGCTTTTTGCCACCGCTAATTATTTCCTTAACTTGATCCATGACACGTGACTTCGAAATCAGACCACTAAGTACAAAAAAAAACCAATTCCTTGTAACCAAGGTAGCAAAGTATGTATAAGGTTCCCCAATTTGCTAAAGAAAACATAGTCCTACCCTTGAACTTGCACAGATCGTAAGGATGTACACAAAAAAGGGAAGTAGTCGAATTACACCCTTTTCATCTATTAAGGTTATCTCGGGACGGACGAACAATTTTTCTAGCATCTTTTACACAATACAATTGACATGAACACGAGGCATTTCCGAGACCCTTCTCTTTCCAAATGTACAAGGGTTGGGCAAAGCCTAGATGAAACCCGCGACCTTTGATTTGAGACAGCCGTCCTAACCATTGAGCCACCATACAATTCAATAAGATAGGTGAACATATTAATAGTAAATGAAGAAATACAATGGAGCCAGCACATATCAGCTAAAGAGGACAAGTGAGCAATAATAATGACGAAAATGTTCAGGCATCTTTATAAGTCTGGGTCTTTGGATTAGGCCCTAACTTTCTAAATTAAAAAGAATGGAATCGATTCAGTAGTAACGGGTGGGGGGGGGGGAGACACGATTACTAAACCACTATGATGACCACATACTATCAAGATTGCTTCTAACTCGTCATAAAAAATAACGTCAGTGTGCAAGAGACTGACGCCAGATTTTGACTGAACTCGCCAACCCTGGACAATCATGCACACTTTGCTGTTATTTTTTTTTTGTCTTTTTTGTCTACTTTTGGGTAGTATCATTATGGCTAAATTCATTACTTAAAAAATCATTAAGAGTCTGAAAATTGAAAATGTGTCTTAAGAAGAGGCCTTTACTTTCAAATAAATGAATAAACCCCGGGGATGCACTGCGGGGACTTCTGGGCTCCACGTGTGGTGAGGGGGGGGGGGGGGGCCTTATCATCCTCCGATAGTGGGGCCAAAAAGTCCCCAACAACGACGAGAGGAAGCTGGAGAAAACCAAGCAGAAGATCCATGATCTTCAACATTCCACAATCGATTTTATCACGCGGCACCACTGGACCCTTCTCAACAACACCAGACCTCTGCAGATGATCGTTCACGGCACGCCTGCCATAATGAGGCGGGCATTGCGTTGGGTATTAGAGATTTGAGGGGGGGGGAGTTGGAGAAGCCCACACCTTGCTGCCCGACATCCGGTTCCAGCCACCCCCCCCCCCAAAAAAAACTTAAAAAGTCATGCGAGAGCAGTGTCTTGAGGTAGTGGGATGGAGAATGACATTTCCGAGGGAAAAGCTGATTGATGGATGTGCTTTGCGGCTTCCAATTTGTGGGAATTTCCCAAATTAGTGTTGCCATACCGGTATTAACCTTAAAACGTATTTTCAGCTCCACGCAAAGGGTTAAACGGTTTGTAGTGAGCGTTAACCGCTCCCGATCATCTGACCGACGAGGAAAGCCCTACGTCCACACAAATCAAGCCCCCATGTGACAATGAACATTTAATCAATTATTTCCAAGCGAGTAATAACAATAACACCAACGTACGAATCAGGAAAAAGTTTCCCAGAATGACGGCAATAAAACACCTGAAGGAGCATACGATATTGCTATGGTGACCTTTGTCCTAACATCAAGGGAAATTTCAAGAGCCACACAGACATGAAGGACGTTGAAAATCTTCAGTATATGTTCTCACATTGGTGCTGAAGTAGCGTGCAGTATGAGCAATTAGCTTGGGGGCCTTTTTCTTAGGCTTAATAAATCAAATCAAGTAGATGGAAAGCTAAGGGAATGGATACCGTTGATGTTGATGCCTGTAGTGGCAAATTTCTTCAATGTTGCATATATGTGTCCCCAGATGGTGTTAAAGAACAATAGAAATGTCTAGAGGCTTCATCTCCTCTTTAAAAATTTAATCCAGGACCAAAACCTGAACATGTGAAATCATCTTTGTCGCTCAATTGATCTTATCGTTTCGTCCGTATGAAAAGCAGTGGTGTAGTCGTGTAGGAGCGCACAGGAGCGGAGCTCCCTCACTTTTTTTCCTGAGGGAGCGCCGCTCCGTCACTTTTTTTCTGGTGGGACGCGCTGGTGAGGCGTGTTTTTTTCAGCGCCGCATACACCGCAACATCTGCGTTGTTGTTGGATTGGAGCTACTAGCAGCATACAGTAATTCAAGCTGGTGTACTCTATGGCGTCTCTATTGTTGCACATTATCTTAGCTGCCTGACTTGCTGACTCAGTCGGAGGTGTGTGTCGACGCGCCAGACCACCACCGCTATCCACATCAAACTACCCGTTCGCCGCATAGGTTGACTTGGTCCACTTGCCCTCGCTACGCTGCTTGTTACATTACATTTACATTTGATTGCAGAGACCATTGTAGTAATAATAATAATGCATACAGTCAGTGAACAATATAACCTGAAATTTTCGTTTACTTTAACAGTACTACTAAGTTCAGCAAACGAATTGTGATGAGAAATTATACGTTTTGTCCCGTACAAATTGTGATAACAATTATACGTTTTGTCCCGTATGGAGTTCGAATTACGTTCTGACCAACCCTTCCGAATGTCAATCTAGTAGCAGTCGCCACTTGGCCAGTAGACCTTACAAAGCACTCGCCATTTCACAATTTCTACTCGCCACATACCAAATACGTCTTGTATGACGCAATTTTCCTAAATTCCAGTATTAATGCTGAAAGTCCAGTTGTATAGCCCTTATGAATCTGAGCATAACGCCGCAAACCGTTCGTCTATAACTTATATGGTTCCAGAGATACCATTATTTTAGTGGCATGCACTGCAGCTAGTCGCCATTTTGGCGAGTAAGGCTAAATTCCAAGTCGCCAACTGTTGATTTCCACTCCCCAAATGGCGAGTGGCGACCGACATTGGGAAGCGTTGGTTCTGACACGCTTTTATTTATGGCAGATATCGTACCATAAGTTGACTGTATTTCGCTTAATTACTGATGACCTTCGACTGGTGCGCCAGTACGAAAATAATACCACAAATCGCTACGTAAAAATTAATCATTGGTGTTTAGGAATTTGGGAGCCTTAAAACCACCCACCCCTTCCCCCCACTTCCCCTGGCCAGGTTTGCCAGTTTCTACAGCTCCTCCACTTTTTTGTTTGCCACAACACCACTGATGAAAAGTATTTATTTTATACTAACAAATAAATAAGAGACGAGCCCAACAACTCATCTACAAACATCAACACTTTAATACACAAAGTGTTGATGTAGGAAAACCAAGTGTTTGGGTCCATTTGTTTAATCAAACTGCTACATTTTATTTGTTATTTTATAGTGTTTTTGTAAAATTTAGGAAATCATACGAAAAACTAACGACTCAAGGTAATAGAATTTATGAACCAAGTAAAATTCGTTCTCTTTCATGCAGTTCATAAATTTCATCACAGATGGCACCACTCATCTTTGTAACGTTTTTGTAGATATTATTGCTTTACACAGAAATGATAAAAGTTGGCGGTAATGATCGTTCGATGTTTTAATGGCAGAAATATTGGACTAATAATGGAAAGACGAATAAGCAAATTATTGATTTCCATTTTTTTTATTCTTCGAATTACGTTCTGACACGCTTTTATTTATTTAAGCTGACTGTATTTCGTTTATTACTGATGGCCTTCGACTGCTGCGCCAGTACGAAAATAATAATTTTTGTTGGCTTGATAAATGGGCCAATAATGATTCAAGATTACTACATCTGGCAACTCAATGCCAACTTTGCATCGTATCTAGACACACGCTAGTGTGTCGCCGCCAAGTAACAATAGATCATCCCATTGTAGACATCCGATGGGACTGAAGAGCGTCCAACAATAAGTTTGTCCATGGCGAGGTGATACAGATGTTCCTATAATTTTCGCACTTACTTGAATCAAGTTTTCTGTCTTTGAGAATGGGGACGATAAGGGCACTTTTGGCAATTTCAAGGGTGTGAGAGTGAATAAAAGCACATTTTAAGAGGGAAGAAATCCAGTTCCACAGAACTTCTCCGTATTTAATGTTCTCAGCTTTTAAGTCATCAGGGCCAGGAGCTTTTCCATTATGAAGAGACGCAATGGCACTTTTTATTTGAAAAGTAGGATAGAAAAAGTTGTTTCCATAATCGAAGCTGGCTTCATGTAGGACTGAAAATTCAGGTTCTTCACACTCGAGCCTGTCGCTTCACATCTTCGCCATATTACAGTCGCCCTTAGCGTTGTTGACCACTGGGGCAGTAGGCAAACTTTCTTTCTTAACCGAGTTAACCTTACCCCAGAAGAGAGCAGGAGTAAGTTTGCGATTAAGTCTAATAAAGTCAAGAAGCTTGATTTCATTTTCGTTTCTCTTACTCCACCTCCGAGCTCCACGGAAAATTCTACGTTTACTTTCCATTTCCTCCTTAAGTGCATCATTCTTCATTTTACCACCAGCCGCCCACCTAAGGTGAGTATTGCGAAACTCTCTGTATTTCAACTTGACATACTTAGACCATCCCGCAATCTGTGTTCCGAAGTGCTTCAGTTTGGGAGTAATGCAGCTTTCTTCAGCCCGTATCATAACTTCCGAAATGTACCTGTACACGCTTTTGATCTCGGAGTGATGATTGGCGTCGGTACAGCTAGAATCAGTACAGGAGAAGATACGTGGGGTGGGAGCGTCAGAGAGGCAAGCATGGATAAGTTGTCTGTAGATGGTCGGAGTGTTCAAGTCCCTTTGTTTCCAGTTCAATCGAGTCTTCACAAATCTAGTGAAAGTTTTGGGTCGCTCGCTATCATGGGTAGAGTGGGTGGAAAGAACAACCTGTAGAGGGAAATGGTCAGACCCCACAGCGTCTTCAAACACCTTGGAATGGATGACGTTTGCATGTAAACCAGACGATCCGTGCACATGATCGATCCACGAGGTAGAACTGTTGAAGTAGCTAACTTAAGTAAAAACGATCTCCTGGAGCACCCTTGTCATCTAAACACTGGAGATCAAGGTCCTCGAGGTAAGTGTGCAGAGCTTCGAGAAAAGGGCCTTTTCTATTGTAGTCGGTGTTGAAATCACTGCTGATGACAACTTGCTCCTGGCTACTGAGGCTGCTAATAGCCGCAACTTCGCCCCAAACCTGCGAAAGAGCATCTTCACTAACGAAAGATTTATCATCAGTTGGAGCGTAGAGATTGACAATGGTCTTCAACGTCATGCAACCAGGTCTCCTGAAGGAAGAGGATATCAGTAGATTCTCAAAGGTCATGAAGTAAGGGAAGCACGCCCTTAACACCATTGCAGTTCCAAGTGGAGATACGTAAGATATTAGAGAAATTGAATGTTAATGATGTGAAGAGTATTTCGCAAGTGACCTCACTCTAATACCACGTGGCCAATGTTTCTCGAGGGGCAGGAGAGCACGCAACTGCTGGGGAATTTCAAGCTGAAAAGACGCATTCCATGGTTTGCTAACGTTCAGGTTTTTGAGCCTTCTTACAATAATTCTGGCATCTTCATACGTTTCACCATAAATAACTCTACGCACGTATTGGTAGATATCTTCGGTCGAGGTGTTTATGTTGCAGTTTCCAATGAAGACCCTCCCACTTCTTCCCCTAGGTTGAGCCCACAGTTGTACATAGTCAGGTTTTGGAGATTCAGAGTAGGTTGGCGTTGGCTCAGCATTAACAGTCTCAAGAGGTGGTTGGAACTTTTAATAGAGCATGCATAGTTTCACTCCTTAAAAACTGAATGAATTTTCTCCCGTGTGCATTCGCATGTGCTTGGTAAGATTAGTTTTTAGAGCATGCATAGCTGCACTCGTTACAACTGAATGGTTTTTCACCAGTGTGTGTTAGCATGTGCTTAGTAAGACTGCTTTTTTGAGAGCAATTATAGTTGCACTCGTTACAACTGAATGGCCTTTCACCGGTGTGTGTTACCATGTGCATAGCAAGACTACATTTTTGAGAGCACGCATAGTTGCATTCGCTACAACTAAATGGCTTTTCACCAGTATGTTTCATCATATGCCTGGTAAGAGCATATTTTTGAAAGCACGTATAGTTGCACTCGTTACAACTGAATGGCTTTTCACCAGTGTGTGTTAGCATGTGCATAGTCAGTCTACATTTTTGAGAGCACGCATAGTTGCATTCGCTACAACTAAATGGCTTTTCACCAGTATGTTTCATCATATGCCTGGTAAGAGCATAGTTTTGAAAGCATTTATAGCTGCACTGGTTACAACTGAATAGTTTTTCACCTGTGTGTTTTAGCATGTGCGTAGTAAAACTGCTTTTTAGAGAGCAAGTATAGTTGCACTCGTTACAACTAAATGGCTTTTCACCAGTGTGTGTTAGCATGTGCCTGGTAAGGGTATGTTTTTGAGAGCAAATATAGTTGCACCACTTACAAGTGAATGGGTTTTCACCAGTGTGTATGCGCTTGTGAGTGGTAAGATGGCATTTTCGAGAGCAAGTATATTTGCACTCGTTACATGTGAATGGCTTTTCACCAGTGTGTGTTACCATGTGATTAGTAAGAACATCTTTACGGGAGCACACATAGTTACATTCCTTACAACTGAATGGCTTTTCACCAGTGTGTCTTCGCATGTGCTTAGAAATACCGCTTTTATTAGTGTAAGTATTGTTGCACTCCGTACAACTAAATGGCCTTTCACCAGTGTGTGTTCGCATGTGCGTAGTAAGATTATGTTTACGGGAGCACACATAGTTACATTCCGTACACTTGAAGGGCTTTTCTCCTCTACGGCTCATCGTGTTTATAGTAAAGGCGTTTCTCCTTGTTTCACTAGTTAGTGGGTACGAATACGAGCGCGAATGTCATTCGGAATTAACGTTGTTTCGAAAATGGGCACAGTTACTCCAGGCATACAAAAGTATTTTAGTCGGCTATACGGTCCAAGTGAGGTCTTGTATTAGTTCGTGGTATTAGGTCTTGGTATTAGTTATTCATTCAAGGTCTAGGCAGGCAGCAATGCATTGTATCAAGTTGGCTCTGCTCATAGTCAACTTCTAGTTCAATCGAGAGTTCAAAGATTAAGACAGTATCTTTTATCTCACTCTAGGTCAAGGCCCGCTGAACTTCTACTATCTCTGCGGGCCTTCCTCTACATAGCTTTTATATCGCATTTTAGCGGCGACAACGTGGCGCTGCTTCACCAGCGTTGTGCTGTGAAACCTCGCGTGTAACCGTCAGGCCATAAAAGGTGCTGCCATCTCTTGCTAACATAGGAATGTACACAGGAATTTACTAGCCTGGCGTAACCTTGCAATCTTCGGACCTTGCTTACTTGTTAACGGTTGATGGTGTGATGTGTTCTTATTTGTTGAGGAATACTCATGTTAGTGTGTGAACCAGGACTGGGTAATTATCTAGATTAGGGGCACCAACCAAATCACTTAATTTTTGTAGTAACCGACGCTACTCTTCATCCTAACACCATTTCGTATCATAAAACCCGGGGGAAAGGTTGTAAAAAAATATTTTAAAAGACGGAAATTGTAGTCACATACGTGTTAAGCAGGGGGTGGCAACTGTACTAGAAACAATGCATTACAAACCTTCGCAATCTACAATTTACAATAGGTAGATTTTTGAACATTTGAATGTCGAATTTGTATTATTGGGAAACATTAGCATGTATATGATAATATTCCGTGCCTACACACCAAAGTGTAAAATAGTGTGTAGGCTAGTTATTTTTGTATTGATATTTACAGTTGTGCTTTTGCACAAGTTCTTGTTAACCGGAACCGAAGATGTGTATATTTATGTGTTTGTTTTTATGTCATAAAATGCCTATTTAGGCGCGTTGACAAATAAATAAAGTTAAAGTTAAGTTAAATCTGCCTTCCATCCAACGCTTGGCCGACGTCAACAACGCAACATGGCGCCAGCCAACTTCCGGTTCTCGTCTGAATGAGATCTGATGAGATTCGCCAAAGGCTAATCCTACAATATATTTATTTATTTATTTTATTTCCAAAATTGTTGTAACCCCCTATAAAAAGCATAACAGCAATTTCATGTTAAAACAACAATTTTGCGATTCTCATTAGGCAAGAAGAATATGGCGGCGCCTCTTAATGTACCCCTTTCACGCCTGTCTCATCTCTGCTCTCGCCTGAATGAGATTCGTTAAATTGTTGTTTTAATTTGAAATTGCTGTCATGCTCTTTGTAGAGGGTTACAATAATTTTGTAATTAAAATAAATAAATAAAAATATTGTAGGATTACCATATTGCGGTTTACATAATATCGTTCTACAATACACATCCCATAATTCATCATTTCTGTCGTAATTGCGCGATTCAGGTAAATATGTATTGAGCAGATTACCAAAAATGTGAAAGCACCGTATATCTTTAAAATAATGAAAAAATCAATTTCTAAAATCGAACAGCTATTGGAAGCTTAGTTCAAACCTTTGCCTGTGACAGGATCAATTTTGCAAAGAGTATCACAGTGTAACTGCAGTCATGCGTGTTTTTCCCTACTCATCGGACTTGTGCTTCTCGAACATTGTGTACCCCATGCCAATCATTATGGTGGCTGCCATCCCATAATCTCAAACCGGAGGTATTGATGATGGCTTCGCCTTAAGGCGTGAATCTGCTGGTCTGGTAAACCATATATCGTCCTAGGTTAAAGCAGCGGCGGCAACAGCCATGTTGTGAGGGAAGAAGGGTAGCCAGAAAACCCGATTTGCACCACACTTAAATTTTACGGAACCCTAACCAAACCTACCTAACCTAACCTAACTGACGATAACAACAAAACCACACAAAACTGGCAATAACAAACAACGATAGAAAAATTTCTGCAACGTTTGTTGTATGAAAATCGGGTTTTCCGGCTACCCTGCTTCCCGAATCAAACACGTCACAGTATGCAATGAGGAGGCAATTTTCGAGGTACATTTATGGTCAAATAATTGGCAGCTGCCACTTTCCATCGCGAAATGTCTTACTTTTCACATTGGATATAGTAATCCGGGATACCCCTATACCCTGGATGAAATAGTGTTACCGCAGGTAAACGAGATTCGAGATCTTGGCATTTGGTTCACCAAAGACATGAAGTCGTCGTTGCACTGCCAAAAGATGAGTGCACTGGCATTCCGGCGTTTGGCTGTGGTAAATAGATGTTTTACGTCTGGAAATTTGAAAAATAAAATTTGGGCGTTTAACGTTTTTGTGCGCCCACTGCTTGAAAATGCAACACCGGTATGGTCGCCGCATCTCGCAAAGGACATTGACCTTATTGAGTCAGTCCAAAGAAAGTTTACAAAAAGCCTCCCAGGGCTCCGTGATTTAAACCATATTGAAAGACTTGCTAGGACTGGATTGGAATTGTTGGAGTTACGACTAATTAGGTATGACCTAGTGTTGACTTATAGAATTGTGAGGGGCTTAATTAGCATTGATATGCCCTTCTTTGACCACGTACAACATCGCCATGAAACACGTGGTCACCCATGGAAGTTAGCGGTTCAAGGATCCAGTCGTGACTGTAGAATAAATTTCTTTGGGGTACGAGTCGTCCCTATCTGGAATTCTCTAAAATACGAAACTGTGTGCAAGGAAACTGTGTGCAAGGAAACCTCGCAAATCGCTTAAATCAGAAAAACTTGAGCCTTTTCTTAGTCGGCCATTGTAAGTGATAAATTTCGTCAGGAATTTCACTCCCCCCCCCCCCCAACCCACCCCTTCTCCTGGTACGGTATTAGCGGCTCACAACCCTTCCGGTAACCATCCGCATTCTAGTGGTAAATGTATATTTATTTATTTATTTATTGCCGCCACCGCCGTAGCTTTAGCGTGTCTGTAACTAGCATTTTATGTCTTTGAAATAATTTTTTGAGAAGTTTATAGACGTTTCCCCAGGATTTTGTGATGTGAATTGGTGTTAGGATGAAGAGTAGCGTCGGTTACTACAAAAATTAAGTGATTTGGCGTGGTGCCCCTAATCTAGATAATTACCAAAGTGTAATAAACTCTACGGACGTGGTATATTATGTAATTCGCTCCTGGTTGAACTTCGTATTTATTACGAGTGCATCGCATCACGATAAGTAACTACAAGCAACCGTATGGCAAGAGGAAGGGCCACTATTGGGTAGAGATCATTGGTAGAGATCTAGCGACCACGTTTTTACTGCTCGTCATAACCATCGATTGTTGCTATAAAACGTGACAATCGTTTAATGTGTTTGCGCCCATGGAGTTTGAACTCTCCTTGCTTGAAACGGAATGTGCTTTGAACACTGAAACGTAAATTTGTATGGATTTTTATGTGTTTATTTTAAACCTTGAGCAAACCTGGATCCAAGATGGCATCTAGTAGCTTTTCATCCTTAGTGAGTGACGCTATTTTTTCTCACTCGAAACAGTTTGTGGACTTGTTTGTATTGTATTGGGTATTCTTTTTCTTGAAGTGGATTCGTAAAAGTGCGTTTACAGAGCACAGTATGGAGGCATAGCCAGTAAATTAAATACTTGTTCTAATTTATTTATTTTTACTTTTACTTTGGTTCGGCTATTTGGTCAAGAATTTATCTCTTCAGGATCCACTGTTATTCGCTAAATACGGCAATCGGAGCAGGAAAGTTTCAGCTCTTCCACTGCATTGGGGGCCGCCATGTTGAACTAAGCAGAGAAAGCGACGATATTTTTAGCTGCAGAAAGCTAGATGGCAACAAAAGAGCGCGTTAAAGTGGAACGCGTCCTCCTTAAGGTGCGTCTACATGAGGCGCTTTTGACGCGTGACGCCCGCGCTTTTCTTAATGCGTGCTGCGTTCCGACGTTTTTTCATGACGCCCCATGTAGTTCCACGGGCGACGCAAAAATCCCCCGCCACAACAACGCGCGTTAATAGCGCGCGCTTCCCCACGTCTCCATACCGCCCCGTGTGGGTGGACGAAACAGCAACAAACTCATTGCGCGCTGACCTCATTTTCCTGTCAACGCGAAGCGCCGGTAAATAGAATCCACTCTATTTTCTGGCGCTTTGACGCCGCACTCGTGCCACGAGATTGGTCAGTGCGGATCACGTGAACAAATCCACTATAATTTGTAGGAGGAAATACGGCCGATTAGGCGCTATTTCAGGTGGCAGAAAGGAGTGCCTTTGAACGAACGCAACAAAGTGCGGGCACAGAATGGCTACGGTCGACCCTTGCGGTCGACGAAGTGAGGGCTCGCTACGGTAAACGAATTTGATAGTGACACGTTTTTGGTGATGGGATGGGTCAAATACTTTGCTACAAATATTCCAAGAAATGGTCAATTTTAAACAAATTATATTGGATTAAATCACAAAACATGGGGCATGGTTAAACTTTTGTGTCTTCCCAATGAATTAAAACTGAAAAAGTAAACTTATAGGCCATGTGTTTTATTTGTTTGTTCTTTTTTTTTTGTTTGTTGTTTTTTTTTTTTTTAAGTTAGTGACATCACTTTCACGAATATGACGCATTCGACCGGTCGGGACATTCAGACTTAGGA